>CAJVGC010000209.1:0-37993 GCA_910822075.1 Senecio squalidus
ATAAGGTGGTTGAATAGTTTATTTAGGTAATTATAAAGTTTATTAGGGTAGTGTAGAAGTTTGGACTAGAAATGGAAATATATGGTAGGGTTTGTAAAATTAGTGTTTTAAAGTACCTATGGGTTTTTAGAATTAGGGTTTTTATTTTATTATTGTATTTTGGGTTTAATTGAGTTTTATATGGATGAAATGGCTTCTAATACTGTTCTTAATACATTCTTTATGCTATTGTGACCTCGGGATGCTTAAACAAGAATATCACACACCCTAAACGTGATTCTAACTCGTACCAGATGAAATCTAGTTTTTTTCAAAGAAAGGAGCGTTTTAATGGGTATAAGGTGGTTTGAATAGTTTATTTAGGTAATTATAAAGTTTATTAGGGTAGTGTAGAAGTTTGGACTAGAAATGGAAATATATGGTAGGGTTTTATAAAATTAGTGTTTTAAAGTACATATGGGTTTTTAGATTAGGGTTTTTATTATATAATTGTAATTTGGGTTTAATTGAGTTTTATATGGATGAAATGGCTTCTAATACTGTTCTCAAGACATTCTTTATGCTATTCTGACCTCGGGGATTATTAAACATGAATATCACACACCCTAAACGTGATTCTAACTCGTACCAGATGAAATCTATTTTTTTTAAGGAAATGAGAGTTTTAATGGTTATAAGGTGGTTTGAATAGTTTATTTAGGTAATTATAAAGTTTATTAGGGTAGTGTGGAAGTTTGTACTAGAAATGGAAATATATGGTAGGGTTTTGTAAAATTATTGTTTTAAAGTACCTATTGGTTTTTAGAATTAGTGTCTTTATTTTATAATTATATTTTGGGTTTAATTGAGTTTTATATGGATGAAATGTCTTCTAATACTGTTCTTAAGAAATTCTTTATGCTATTGTGACCTCGGGGATTATTAAACATGAATATCACACACCCTAAACGTGAATCTAACTCGTACCAGATGAAATCTAGTTTTTTTCAAAGGAAGGAGCGTTTTAATGGGTATAAGGTTGTTTGAATAGTTTATTTAGGCAATTATAAAGTTTAGTAGGGTAGTGTAGGAGTTTGGACTAGAAATGGAAATATATGGTAGGGTTTTGTAAAATTAGTGTTTTAAAGTACCTATGGGTTTTTAGAATTAGGGTTTTTATTTTATAATTGTATTTTGGGTTTAATTGAGTTTAATATGGAGGAAATGGCTTCTAAAACTGTTCTTAATACATTCTTTATGCTATTGTGACCTCGGGGATTATTAAACATGAATATCACACACCTTAAACGTGATTCTAACTCGTACCACATGAAATCAAGTTTTTTTTTAAGCAAATGAGCCTTTTAATGGGTATAAGGTGGTTTGAGTAGTTTATTTAGGTAATTATAAAGTTTATTAGGGTAGTGTAGAAGTTTGGACTAGAAATGGAAATTTATGGTAGGGTTTTATAAAATTAGTGTTTTAAAGTACATATGGGCTTTTAGATTAGGGTTTTTATTTTATAATTGTCATTTGGGTTTAATTGAGTTTTATAAGAATGAAATGGCTTCTAATACTGTTCTTAAGACATTCTTTATGCTATTGTGACCTCGGGGATTATTAAACATGAATATCACACACCCTAAACGTGATTCTAACTCGTACCAGATGAAATCTAGTTTTTTTTTTTAAGGAAATGACCGTTTTAATGGTTATAAGGTGGTTTGAATAGTTTATTTAGGTAATTATAAAGTTTATTAGGGTAGTGTGGAAGTTTGTACTAGAAATGGAAATATGTGGTAGGGTTTTGTAAAATTATTGTTTTAAAGTACCTATGCGTTTTTAGAATTAGTGTTTTAATTTTGAAATGGTATTTTGGGTTTAATTGGGTTTTATATGGATGAAATGCCTTCTAATACTGTTCTTAAGACATTCTTTATGCTATTGTGACCTCGGGGATTATTAAACATGAATATCACACACCCTAAACGTGATTCTAACTCGTACCAGATGAAATCTAGTTTTTTTTTTAAGGAAATGAACGTTTTAATGGGTATATGGTGGTTAAAATAGTTTATTTAGGTAATTATAAAGTTTATTAGGGTAGTGTGGAAGTTTGTACTAGAAATGGAAATATATGGTAGGGTTTTGTAAAATTATTGTTTTAAAGTACATATTGGTTTTTAGAATTAGTGTGTTGATTTTGAAATGGTATTTTGGGTTTAATTGAGGTTTATATGGATGAAATGCCTTCTAATACTGTTTTTAAGACATTCTTTATGCTATTGTGACCTCGGGGATTATTAAACATGAATATCACACACCCTAAACGTGATTCTAACTCGTATCGGATGAAATCTAATTTTTTTTTTTAATGAAATGAGCGTTTTAATGGGTATAAGGTGGTTTGAATAGTTTATTAAGGTAATTATAAAGTTTATTAGGGTAGTGTAGAAGTTTGGACTAGAAATGGAAATATATGGTAGTGATTTGTAAAATTAGTGTTTTAAAGTACCTATGGGTTTTTAGAATTAGGGTTTTTATTTTATAATTGTATTTTGGGTTTAATTGAGTTTTATATGGATGAAATGGCTTCTAATACTGTTCTTAAGACATTCTTTATGCTATTGTGACCTCGGGGATTATTAAACATGAATATCACACACCCTAAACGTGATTCTAACTCGTACCAGATGAAATCTAGTTTTTTTAAGGAAAGGAGCGTTTTAATGGGTATAAGGTGGTTTGAATAGTTTATTTAGGTAATTATAAAGTTTATTAGGGTAGTGTGGAAGTTTGTACTAGAAATGGAAATATATGGTAGGGTTTTGTAAAATTAGTGTTTTAAAGTACCTATTGGTTTTTAGAATTAGTGTTTTGATTTTATAATTGTATTTTGGGTTTAATTGAGTTTTATATGGATGAAATGGCTTCTAATACTGTTCTTAAGACATTCTTTATGCTATTGTGACCTCGAGGATTATTAAACATGAATATCACACACCCTAAACGTGATTCTAACTCGTACCAGATGAAATCTAGTTTTTGTTTTAAAGAAAGGAGCGTTTTAATGGGTATAAGGTGGTTTGAATAGTTTATTTAGGTAATTATAAAGTTTATTAGGGTAGTGTAGAAGTTTGGACTAGAAATGGAAATATATGGTAGGGTTTTGTAAAATTAGTGTTTTAAAGTACCTATGGGTTTTAGAATTAGGGTTTTTATTTTATAATTGTATTTTGGGTTTAATTGAGTTTTATATGGATGAAATGGCTTCTAATACTGTTCTTAAGACATTCTTTATGCTATTGTGACCTCGGGGATTATTAAACATGAATATCACACACCCTAAACGTGATTCTAACTCGTACCAGATGAAATCTAGTTTTTTTTTTAAGGAAATGAGCGTTTTAATGGTTATAAGGTGGTTTGAATAGTTTATTTAGGTAATTATAAAGTTTATTAGGGTAGTGTGGAAGTTTGTACTAGAAATGGAAATATATGGTAGGGTTTTGTAAAATTATTGTTTTAAAGTACCTATGCGTTTTTAGAATTAGTGTTTTGATTTTGAAATAGTATTTTGGGTTTAATTGGGTTTTATATGGATGAAATGCCTTCTAATACTATTCTTAAGACATTCTTTATACTATTGTGACCTCGGGGATTATTAAACATGAATATCACACACCCTAAACGTGATTCTAACTCGTACCAGATGAAATCTAGTTTTTTTTTTAAGGAAATGAGCGTTTTAATGGGTATAAGGTGGTTTGAATAGTTTATTAAGGTAATTATACTGTTTTTTAGGGTAGTGTAGAAGTTTGGACTAGAAATGGAAATATATGGTAGGGATTTGTAAAATTAGTGGTTTAAAGGAGCTATGGATTTTTAGAATTAGGGTTTTTATTTTATAATTGTATTATGGGTTTAATTGAGTTTTATATGGATGAAATGGCTTCTACAACGTTTCTTAAGACATTTTTTATGCTATTGTGACCTCGAGGATTATTAAACATGAATATCACACATCCTAAACGTGATTCTAACTCGTAGTAGATGAACTCTAGTTTTTTTAAAAGGAAACGAGCGTTTTAATGGGTATAAGGTGGTTTGAATAGTTTATTTAGGTAATTATAAAATTTAATAGGTTAGTGTGGAAGTTTGTACTAGAAATGGAAATATATGGTAGGGTTTTGTAAAATTAGTGTTTGAAAGTACCTATTAGTTTTTAGAATTAGTGTTTTTATTTTATAATTGTATTTTGGGTTTAATTTAGTTTTATATGGATGAAATGACTTCTAATACTGTTCTTAACACATTCTTTATGCTATTGTGACCTCGGGGATTATTAAACATGAATATCACACACCCTAAACGTAATTCTAACTCGTACCAGATGAAATCTAGTTTTTTTTTATGGAAATGAGGGTTTTAATGGGTATAAGGTGGTTTGATTAGTTTATTTAGGTAATTATAAAGTTTATTAGGGTAGTGTAGAAGTTTGGACTAGAAATGGAAATATATGGTAGGGTTTTGTAAAATTAAAGTTTTAAAGTGCTTATGGGTTTTTAGAATTAGGGCTTTTATTTTAAAATTGTATTTTGGGTTTAATTGAGTTTTATATGGATGAAATGGCTTCTAATACTGTTCTTAAGACATTCTTTATGCTATTGTGACCTCGGGGATTATTAAACATGAATATCACACACCCTAAACGTGATTCTAACTCGTACCAAATGAAATCTATTTTTTTTAAGGAAATGAGCGTTTTAATGGGTATAAGGTGGTTTGAATAGTTTATTTAGGTAATTATAAAGTTTATTAGGGTAGTGTGGAATTTGTACTAGAAATGGAAATATATGGTAGGGTTTTGTAAAATTATTGTTTTAAAGTACCTATGGGTTTTTAGAATTAGTGTTTTGATTTTGAAACGGTATTTTGGGTTTAATTGAGTTTTATATGGATGAAATGCCTTCTAATACTGTTCTTAAGACATTCTTTATGCTATTGTAACATGAATATCACACACCCTAAACGTGATTCTAACTCGTACCGGATGAAATCTAGTTTTTTTTAAGGAAATGAGCGTTTTAATGGGTATAAGGTGGTTTGAATAGTTTATTTAGTTATTATAAAGTTGTGACAACCGTCTAATTTCCAGGTGCATTTTATACTCTATGTCTCTTTCGGTCTAACTAGTCTTTAACTTTTCATTAATCGGAACCGCGACAGCGTCGGAATCACAACCGGAATCAAAATATATAAGTCCTAATACCAAGAAAACCCCTAATGAACTTTCCTAAGTTCATAATGTAACATATTTTAAAACTTTAGTTAACGAAAAGGTCCAACGAAACAATTGTACAAAATCAGCCAAAACACAAAATTTCTTACAAAAAAGGGTCCAGGACGACGCACAGAGGCCATGTGCGCCGTCCTGGAGGACGATTTTTGTAACAGATTTGAAATTGTTGCATGTCTCGATTCCAACAATTTTTCAACCAACCATCACGAGTTCCATGCCATAATTACTGCCAATGGCAGTCCCCAAACACACTCTTTCATTATTTTCTTTATTTTTCATTTTACAAAATCATTTTTACAAACAAAAACACACACAACATCCATTTTCTCTCTAAAACCTCTCAAGAGTTCTTCATTTTCCAGTAACTTCAACCATCAAAATCCATTTTCTACCCATACAAATCGATCCAAACATCAAGAGAAGCACAGGGTGTCATTTATTTCGAAAAAGGACCAATCATGTAAAGATTTTTGAAGCATAAATCCGACCAAAACTCATCATCCGAGGTTTTCCTCCGGTAGATTTCTGTCTTTTTACAATTTTTATACTAATAAACGTTTGCATGTAAGATCTAACGGTTCAAAATAAGTTTTTATACAAATCTATGACTTTTTATGGTCAAAAACGTTCTTAAACGAAATAACCTTAAGATCCACGATTTTGTAACTAAAAATGCTTTATAAACTGTTAAAGTGATGTTTTAATAAGTTTAAACCTATTGCATGTCGAAATCTAAGGCTTAAAATACGTTTTGCAACAAAAACACGAAACTCCGCGTCATGTGCGCCGTCCTAGACCACAGAACGACGCAGCGAGCTCCAAAACTGGTTTCTGTACGCCGTTCTGGTGCTCACAGCGGCGCACAGAGCTGCTGTTTTTCCAAAACTTTTCGTTTTTGTCGTTTTTAGCACGTTTGGACTATGTTGACCCACTGACTTTTTGATACAATGACTCTTCGGGACTGAACAAGTAAAACATATAATATTTGAGACATGTCTGGACTATTTGGACTTAAATTGAACTATAATATGTATATTATTGCGTTTTAGGTGATTTGTGAGCGGAAGTGATTGTAGATTTTTGGATATGAAATTTGGGCGCGGAAGCGCTGCCCAAATTTCCTTAAAAAAATGTAAACCACTTCAGCGAGCAAAAGCACTTAAGACATAATAATAAAAAACGTTAAATCGGACTTTTGGACAAAAAAAACGTGGCGATTACCTTTTCGGACTATTTTAACAATACTTAACTTTGACACTTAAAGTTTAATAACATTTTATCTATATTATTATATAAGGAATATAATAATATAATGACTAATTAAACTATCTTGGTATTATTAGGTAATCCGTGATTCCCGGCTACCGTTCCGATCGAATTTTCGTATCTTATTCTTCGCAATCCATGAGTTACAACCCCTTATTTTATATGTATTTTGCATGATTTTTGGGGGAAACATGTCACACCCCGCTAAAGCGGAAACACGAGATGCGAAGAGCAAAGAATCATTTCACAGGTTACACTTAATTCAACGGTCCAAGTCATTAAATTAAAGTTGGAAAAGTACAAAAGTTCAAGAGATACAACCAAGATTCAACGTTTAAGACCATAATACATAATAAAATGTTTCCAATAAAAATTCCCAAAAGATAAAAGGTCTCATTCCCGGATTACACTTCACATAACTGGCTTGACCCGCCTGAGCAATGCACTTCATAACTTACGCTTAGTTCCTGAAACATGAGATAAAATGTCAACTACAAAAACGTAGTGAGTGAGTTACAATTTATAAGTTGACCAAAGGTTTCAAATACAAGTTCGACAAGTATGTATGTAAGTACAAGTTTTCCAATAGGAGTAAGCGGATAAGCAATCGCTTAGTTTTTTTTTAAGGAAAGGAGCCTTTTAATGGGTATAAGGTGGTTTGAATAGTTTATTTAGGTAATTATAAAGTTTAATAGGGTAGTGTCGAAGTTTGTACTAGAAATGGAAATATATGGTAGGGTTTTGTAAAATTAGTGTTTTAAAGTACCTATTGGTTTTTAGAATTAGGGTTTTGATTTTATAATTGTATTTTGGGTTTAATTGAGTTTTATATGGATGAAATGGCTTCTAATACTGTTCTTAGGACATTCTTTATGCTATTGTGACCTCGGGGATTATTAAACAAGAATATCACACACCCTAAACGTGATTCTAACTCGTACTAGATGAAATCTAGTTTTTTTCAAAGAAAGGAGCGTTTTAATGGGTATAAGGTGGTTTGAATAGTTTATTTAGGTAATTATAAAGTTTATTAGGGTAGTGTAGAAGTTTGGACTAGAAATGGAAATATATGGTAGGGTTTGTAAAATTAGTGTTTTAAAGTACCTATGGGTTTTTAGAATTAGGGTTTTTATTTTATAATTGTATTTTGGGTTTAATTGAGTTTTATATGGATGAAATGGCTTCTAATACTGTTCTTAAGACATTCTTTATGCTATTGTGACCTCGGGGATTATTAAACATGAATATCACACACCCTAAACGTGATTCTAACTCGTACCAGATGAAATCTAGTTTTTTTTTAAGGAAATGAGCGTTTTAATGGGTATAAGGTGGTTTGAATAGTTTATTTAGGTAATTATAAAGTTTATTAGGGTAGTGTGGAAGTTTGTACTAGAAATGGAAATATATGGTAGGGTTTTGTAAAATTATTGTTTTAAAGTACATATTGGTTTTTAGAATTAGTGTTTTGATTTTGAAATGGTATTTTGGGTTTAATTGAGTTTTATATGGATGAAATGCCTTCTAATACTGTTCTTAAGACATTCTTTATGCTATTGTGACCTCGGGATTATTAAACATGAATATCACACACCCTAAACGTGATTCTAACTCGTACCAGATGAAATCTAGTTTTTTTTAAGGAAAGGAGCGTTTTAATGGGTATAAGGTGGTTTGAATAGTTTATTTAGGTAATTATAAAGTTTATTAGGGTAGTGTAGAAGTTTGGACTAGAAATGGAAATATATGGTAGGGATTTGTAAAATTAGTGTTTTAAAGTACCTATGGGTTTTTAGAATTAGGGTTTTTATTTTATAATTGTATTTTGGGTTTAATTGAGTTTTATATGGATGAAATGCCTTCTAATACTGTTCTTAAGACATTCTTTATGCTATTGTGACCTCGGGGATTATTAAACATGAATATCACACACCCTAAACGTGATTCTAACTCGTACCAGATGAAATCTAGTTTTTTTTAAGGAAAGGAGCGTTTTAATGGGTATAAGGTGGTTTGAATAGTTTATTTAGGTAATTATAAAGTTTATTAGGGTAGTGTAGAAGTTTGGACTAGAAATGGAAATATATGGTAGGGTTTTGTAAAATTAGTGTTTTAAAGTACCTATGGGTTTTTAGAATTAGGGTTTTTATTTTATAATTGTATTTTGGGTTTAATTGAGTTTTATATGGATGAAATGGCTTCTAATACTGTTCTTAAGACATTCTTTATGCTATTGTGACCTCAGGGATTATTAAACATGAATATCACACACCCTAAACGTGATTCTAACTCGTACCAGATGAAATCTAGTTTTTTTTTAAGGAAATGAGCGTTTTAATGGGTATAAGGTGGTTTGAATAGTTTATTTAGGTAATTATAAAGTTTATTAGGGTAGTGTGGAAGTTTGTACTAGAAATGGAAATATATGGTAGGGTTTTGTAAAATTATTGTTTTAAAGTACCTATGGCTTTTTAGAATTAGGGTTTTGATTTTAAAATGGTATTTTGGGTTTAATTGAGTTTTATATGGATGAAATGCCTTCTAATACTGTTCTTAAGACATTCTTTATGCTATTGTGACCTCGGGGATTATTAAACGTGAATATCACACACCCTAAACGTGATTCTAACTCGTACCAGATGAAATCTAGTTTTTTTTAAGGAAAGGAGCGTTTTAATGGGTATAAGGTGGTTTGAATAGTTTATTAGGTAATTATAAAGTTTATTAGGGTAGTGTAGAAGTTTGGACTAGAAATGGAAATATATGGTAGGGATTTGTAAAATTAGTGTTTTAAAGTACCTATGGGTTTTTAGAATTAGGGTTTTTATTTTATAATTGTATTTTGGGTTTAATTGAGTTTTATATGGATGAAATGGCTTCTAATACTGTTCTTAAGACATTCTTTATGCTATTGTGACCTCGGGGATTATTAAACATGAATATCACACACCCTAAACGTGATTCTAACTCGTACCAGATGAAATCTAGTTTTTTTTAAGGAAAGGAGCGTTTTAATGGGTATAAGGTGGTTTGAATAGTTTATTTAGGTAATTATAAAGTTTATTAGGGTAGTGTGGAAGTTTGTACTAGAAATGGAAATATCTGGTAGGGTTTTGTAAAATTAGTGTTTTAAAGTACCTATGGGTTTTTAGAATTAGGGTCTTTATTTTATAATTGTATTTTGGGTTTAATTGAGTTTTATATGGATGAAATGGCTTCTAATACTGTTCTTAAGACATTCTTTATGCTATTGTGACCTCGGGGATTATTAAACATGAATATCACACACCCTAAACGTGATTCTAACTCGTACCAGATGAAATCTAGTTTTTTTTAAGGAAAGGAGCGTTTTAATGGGTATAAGGTGGTTTGAATAGTTTATTTAGGTAATTATAAAGTTTATTAGGGTAGTGTAGAAGTTTGGACTAGAAATGGAAATATATGGTAGGGTTTTGTAAAATTAGTGTTTTAAAGTACCTATGGTTTTTAGAATTAGGGTTTTTATTTTATAATTGTATTTTGGGTTTAATTGAGTTTTATATGGATGAAATGGCTTCTAATACTGTTCTTAAGACATTCTTTATGCTATTGTGACCTCGGGATTATTAAACATGAATATCACACACCCTAAACGTGATTCTAACTCGTACCAGATGAAATCTAGTTTTTTTTAAGGAAAGGAGCGTTTTAATGGGTATAAGGTGGTTTGAATAGTTTATTTAGGTAATTATAAAGTTTATTAGGGTAGTGTAGAAGTTTGGACTAGAAATGGAAATATATGGTAGGGTTTTGTAAAATTAGTGTTTTAAAGTACCTATGGGTTTTTAGAATTAGGGTTTTTATTTTATAATTGTATTTTGGGTTTAATTGAGTTTTATATGGATGAAATTGCTTCTAATACTGTTCTTAAGACATTCTTTATGCTATTGTGACCTCGGGGATTATTAAACATGAATATCACACACCCTAAACGTGATTCTAACTCGTACCAGATGAAATCTAGTTTTTTTCAAAGAAAGGAGCGTTTTAATGGGTATAAGGTGGTTTGAATAGTTTATTTAGGTAATTATAAAGTTTATTAGGGTAGTGTAGAAGTTTGGACTAGAAATGGAAATATATGGTAGGGTTTTGTAAAATTAGTGTTTTAAAGTACCTATGGGTTTTTAGAATTAGGGTTTTTATTTTATAATTGTATTTTGGGTTTAATTGAGTTTTATATGGATGAAATGGCTTCTAATACTGTTCTTAAGACATTCTTTATGCTATTGTGACCTCGGGGATTATTAAACATGAATATCACACACCCTAAACGTGATTCTAACTCGTACAAGATGAAATCTAGTTTTTTTTAAGGAAAGGAGCGTTTTAATGGGTATAAGGTGGTTTGAATAGTTTATTTAGGTAATTATAAAGTTTATTAGGGTAGTGTAGAAGTTTGGACTAGAAATGGAAATATATGGTAGGGTTTTGTAAAATTAGTGTTTTAAAGTACCTATGGGTTTTTAGAATTAGGGTTTTTATTTTATAATTGTATTTTGGGTTTAATTGAGTTTTATATGGATGAAATAGCTTCTAATACTGTTCTTAAGACATTCTTTATGCTATTGTGACCTCGGGGATTATTAAACATGAATATCACACACCCTAAACGTGTGTGATAAAATCTAGTTTTTTTTAAGGAAATGAGCGTTTTAATGGGTATAAGGTGGTTTGAATAGTTTATTTAGGTAATTATAAAGTTTATTAGGGTAGTGTGGAAGTTTGTACTAGAAATGGAAATATATGGTAGGGTTTTGTAAAATTAGTGTTTTAAAGTACCTATGGGTTTTTAGAATTAGGGTTTTTATTTTATAATTGTATTTTGGGTTTAATTGAGTTTTATATGGATGAAATGGTTTTTAATACTGTTCTTAAGACATTCTTTATGCTATTGTGACCTCGGGGATTATTAAACATGAATATCACACACCCTAAACGTAATTCTAACTCGTACCAGATGAAATCTAGTTTTTTTTAAGGAAATGAGCGTTTTAATGGGTATAAGGTGGTTTGAATAGTTTATTTAGGTAATTATAAAGTTTATTAGGGTAGTGTAGAAGTTTGTACTAGAAATGGAAATATATGGTAGGGATTTGTAAAATTAGTGTTTTAAAGTACCTATGGGTTTTAGAATTAGGGTTTTATTTTATAATTGTATTTTGGGTTTAATTGAGTTTTATATGGATGAAATGTCTTCTAATACTGTTCTTAAGACATTCTTTATGCTATTGTGACCTCGGGGATTATTAAACATGAATATCACACACCCTAAACGTGATTCTAACTCGTACCAGATGAAATCTAGTTTTTTTTAAGGAAAGGAGCGTTTTAATGGGTATAAGGTGGTTTGAATAGTTTATTTAGGTAATTATAAAGTTTATTAGGGTAGTGTAGAAGTTTGGACTAGAAATGGAAATATATGGTAGGGTTTTGTAAAATTAGTGTTTTAAAGTACCTATGGGTTTTTAGAATTAGGGTTTTTATTTTATAATTGTATTTTGGGTTTTATTGAGTTTTATATGGATGAAATGACTTCTAAGACTGTTCTTAATACATTCTTTATGCTATTGTGACCTCGGGGATTATTAAACAAGAATATCACACACCCTAAACGTGATTCTAACTCGTACCAGATGAAATCTAGTTTTTTTTAAGGAAATGAGCCTTTTAATGGGTATAAGGTGGTTTGAATAGTTTATTTAGGTAATTATAAAGTTTATTAGGTTTTAGAGCAAGGATTGACAGGCTCGGTAACTTGGGTGTTTGGGATTCAACCCCTTGACCTCCTGCTTAGCAGTGCGAACCTATCAAGCTCTTGGCGAGCCTAAGGTGGTCAAGTGGCCGGTTGGAGAAAAATGATCGGAATAGGTTTACTGCGGGAAGTGTATAGGTATTCCGGTCAAGAGATACTGTGTGCAAGTATGAGAGTAGAGAAGATGATGAAGCTGCCTCTAAAACCTGAAGCGTTGTGTATTTATACCCAACATTGCCAGGTACCAACAACAGTCATGATGAGCATTTATTGTTCATTAATAGGATTCCAACGGGTATAAGTGAAAAGGTAACGGTCATGCAATGATATAATCTCATCAATACCTTTGACGGTTACATCCAAACATTAGGCTTGGATGTCTGACTGGCAGAATGTCAGGAGCATGATATCTTGAGATGAACTCCAAAGAATCAGTGTTGGTCTACACAAGTCCTTAGACATGCCAGAGCATGAGTGTCGGACTGAACGTCGGATGCCAGGGCTGATCTCCGGGCACGGGACCAGCTAGGTGCCGGGACACATCTCTCGGATCCCGAACACGGGGCCATGATTCCCGGACACGGGGCGCTACGTGCCGGGACACATCTCTCGGATCCCGGACACGGGGCCATGATTCCCGGACACGGGGCACCGGGTGTCGGGTCACATCTCTCGGATCCCGGACACGGGGCCATGATTCCCGGACACGGGGCACCAGGTGCCGGGACACATCTGTCGGATCCCGGACACGGGGCCATGATTCCCGGACACGGGGGCTAGGTGCCGGGACACATCTCTCGGATCCCGGACACGGGGCCATGATTCCCGGACACGAGGAACCAGGTGTCAGGACACATCTCTCGGATCCGGACACGGGGCCATGATTCCCGGACACGGGGCACTAGGTGCCGGGACACATCTCTCGGATCCCGGACACGGGGCGCTAGGTGCCGGGACACATCTCTCGGATCCCGGACACGGGGCCATGATTCCCGGACACGGGGTGCTAGGTGCCGGGACACATCTCTCGGATCCTGGACACGGGGCCATGATTCCCGGATACGGAGCGCTAGGTGCCGGGACACATCTCTCGGATCCCGGACACGGGGCCATGATCCCCGGACACGGGGCCGTTTTACCCGGACACGGGGCCTGGTGCCGGGGCCATTTTACCCGGACACGGGGTCAAGGGCCAAGTGTCCGGACGCCGGAGCCTTGTGTCCGGACGCCGGGACGAAATGTCCGGGTGCTGGGGCCAAGTTTCCGGACGCCGGGGCCAAGTGTCCGGACGCCAGAGCCTTGTGTCCGGACGACGGAGCCAAAGGGCTGGAGCTAGGAGATAGCAGGCAAGCTTTTGTAAGTCAGGTTATGTGTTTAGGGGTTTAATGGGCTATGTGTATGAGGCATTCCCTACTAACACTATCATGCCTCCCAGTTAGGTTTTAAAATGGTTTTTTGAAAATAATGTTTTATTGGGTGATCAAGCCAATAACACATTTTTAACCTGTTATCTTGGATGTTGTGTCACACCATCTTGGGTGTGCGTAAGAGTAATTATACTGAATTGTGTCTATGACACTCATTTGAGTACCTATGGTTCTTTTGTATGCCGATGACATAGCTAGATGTTGGCATCTCATGTATATTTCATATCGTGCCGATGGCACTTTTGTTGTTTAACCTTCAATTTGTTTTACTCGCGAGTGATGTCGCTTCCCAATAAGAAGTGCTTGCCTTTTCTTGGTAGGTAAGAAGACGAATATGTGATTGCATGTTTGGCGTAGATTTAAGATGTCTATATGTGCCTTTTGCTAAATTTCCCTCCAAACGTAGTTTTGGGTGGTGCATCAGGTTTGTTGCCTTGTGGGATACATAGATCAGACCACTTTGTATTTTGAGGTGTATTGCTGTGAAAGACTCTTTGAAGAGCGTTTTCTTATGGTGTGGCCAAATCCCTGATGAGTGAGATGGCTAAATACCAAAGTTTGCCAGATTTCCCAGATATCCAGACTTGGCTAGTTGTGGATTGTCAAAGTGTACCATGTTGTAGAGACATCCTGACTGGCCGGCTGTGCAGGTTTTTTTATTTTTTTTTTATTTATTTATTTTTTTTATTTTTATTAAACTTTCGGCATTGAAACAACTATTGGCTAGGCACATCGTGACGGGTGTTGTGGTTGTAAGTGCTGACAATCAGCAATAGTATGTAAATAATAAACTTAGCACCTTTTTAGATTCATTGCATTCCATGTCCTGGGTAATGGTTGTCCATCTAAGTCAGACAGGGTGTAGGAGCCAGTTCCATGTGCTTCAAGGACACTATATGGGCCTTCCCATGTGGGACCCTACTTGCCCAAGTTTTCGGTCCTGCTAGCATCATTCTTCCGCCATACGAGATCTCCCACTTTGAAAGATGTGTGTCGGACTCTTTGGTTATAATACTTAGCCATCTGTCTATGGATTTCTGCTTGTCGGATGAGAGATATTTCTCTTCGCTCCTCGATGATATTCAGGTTCTCTCTTAGGGCTTCTTCATTTAGCTCCGGATTGAAATGAAGGGTCCGATGAGTAGGGATTGTAAGTTCTGGTGGGATAACTGCCTCAGTGCCATAGACTAGGTTGAAAGGGGTTTCAGATGTAGTTTTGCTGGGGGATGTTCTATGTGCCCAAAGAATGTATGGGATTTCGTCTAGCCATGCCTTTGCATATTTTCCCAACATGGCCTTAATTCCCTTGACGATTGCTTTGTTCATGACTTCCACTTGACCATTAGCTTGTGGGTGTGCCACAGAGGTAAATCGTTGTTGGATATCCATATCCTGACACCAAGCTTAAATGGATTATCTGCAAATTGTTTTCCATTATCACTGCCTAGGACGTGTGGAACTCCAAAGCGACATACTATTTGTTCCCAAACGAAGCTTATCATTCGAGGCGCGGTGGTAGTTGCCAAGGGCTTAGCTTCAACCCATTTTGTGAAATAGTCCACAGCCACTAAAAGGTATTTAACATTGCCTACTCCAGGGGGGAATGGTCCGACAATGTCGATTCCCCATTTGTAAAATGGCCATGCGTTAGTCACTGGAATGAGGTCCTGCTTTGGCATTTTTGAGACTAACGCATGTTTTTGGCATGATTCACATTTTTCAATTTCTTCCTTTGCATCTCTGTGCATGGATGGCCAGAAGTATCCATGTCTCATGACCTTAGTGGTTTCCGAACGAGGGCCTGCATGCATGCCACAACTTCCACCATGTACATCCTGAATTAGATCCTTTGCTTGTGTTGGGCCGACACATCTTAGATGTGGACCCAGAAAAGACTTCCTAAACAGGTAGTTGCCTACGAGGAGATACATTGGTGCCTTAATTCTGATTTTCCTTGCTAGTTGTTTGTCTTCCGGGAGTTGTCCATTCTGAAGGAAGTTTTATATTGGAGTCATCCAACAGTCTTCCTCCGTTATTGCGGCCACTTCCTTTGTTGGCACTATGGATTTCTCAGTTAGGACTTCCACCAACAACTCTTTCTTGAGGTGGGAGAAGGAGGATACTGCAAGTTTGCTCAATGCATCTGCTATTTTGTTACGGTTTCTTGGCACTTGCTCTATGGTAAATTTTGAGAAGTCCGAAATGATTTTTCTGGTTTCTTCCAAGTATTGTTGCATGAAAGTTTGATTTGCTTCATAGCTACCATTGATATGATTAGCTACCAACTGGGAGTCCACAAAAGCTTCTATATTTTGAACTCCCATCTTTCTAGCTATTCGTAGCCCTGATAAGAGAGCTTCATATTCGACTTCATTGTTGGTTGCCGGGAAGTCAAACTTAAGGGCGTAGGTATACTCGTTTTGTCGGGATCTGTGAGTATGAGGCCAGCTCCTGACCCTTCTAGGTTGTATGCGCCATCTGTGAAGAGGGTCCAAGGAGGGTTTTCTGTCACTAATGGATCATTTGGTTCTTCCATTCCTTCGATTTCAGCTAGGAAATCTGCCAAGATTTGTCCTTTCATCGAGTTTCGAGGTTGGAAAGAAATTTCATGTTCTCCCGGTTCAATTTCCCATTTTGCTAATCGTCCCGACACTTCTGGTTTACCCAATATTTGTTTGATTGGTTTGTCTGTTAGCACTTGGATGGGATGTCCTTGAAAATATCTCCTCAAACATCTAGACGCATGAACCAAAGAGAGTGCCAATTTTTCCAAACATGGATAATTAACCTCTGGGCCTTTCAGTGCCCTACTGATGAAATAGATCGGCATTTGTGAGTCACCCCTTTGGGCTACTAAAACTGCCCTTACACATTCCTTGGAAGCAGCCAAGTATATAGTTAGTGTCTCCCCGGCTATTGGAGCCGTGAGTGTTGGGAGATTGGCCATGAATTTCTTCATTTCTTGAAATGCCACTTCTGCTTCTTCAGACCATGAGAAGTCTTTTTTCCGAATGCATCCCTTTAAGGTATTAAAGAAAGGGAGGGATCGATCTGCGGCTTTGGACAAGAAACGGCTAAGTGTTGCTAGCTTGCCATTTAGGCTTTGGACTTTCTTTTTGGTGGAAGGAGATGGCATGTCAATGACTTCCTGAACCTTCTTAGGATTGACTTTGATGCCATTAGGTGTAACAATATGTCCCAAGAATTTTCCTTCCTCCCTGCCAAAACTACACTTGGATGGATTAAGCTTCATGTTAATATTACGTAATGTTTGGAAAGTTTCCAGGATATCAGCCAACATGATGTCTTCCGTATTGCTTTTGATAACTATGTCTTCTACATAGGCTTCTATGTTCCTTCCCACTTGATTTTTGAAAGTTTCATCTATTAGACGTTGATAGGTTGCTCCAGCGTTTTTCAAGCCAAATGGCATTTTTTGGAAACAAAATATGCCTTGGTCTGTGTGAAAAGCTGTTTTGTCTTCATCACCTTTTTTCATACAAATTTGGTGATAACCTTTATATGCATCTAAAAATAATTTGAGTCTAAATCTATCTAAGGATTCCACTTTCCAATCGATTTCTGGTAAAGGATAGTTGTCCTTTGGACAAGCTTTGTTGATGTCTTTGAAATCAACGCATAATCTCCAAGAACCATCTCCCTTCTTTACCATAACTGGATTAGCAATCCAAGTTTGGTATTTTACCACTCTGACAATCCCTGCTTCGACCATTTTGTTTACTTGGTCACATGCAGATTTACTACGATCCGGGGCCATGCCTTGTTTTTTTCTGTCGGATTGGCACAATATTGGGATTCGCGTTTAGGGAATGCTCTGCTAGTTCCCTTGGGACACCAGTCATGTCTGATTTCTGCCATGCAACGACATAAAGGTTTGATTCTAGTAACGCTATGAGTTTAGTCTTTGTCTGTGCTGGGAGTTGTGAACCAATGGTCACTGGTTGTTCAGGGAAGTTTTTATTAATAATAACTTTTTGTTCCGGACCATCAATGATTTCCATTGCCGGATCACTTTTGGGACCCTCTACCAGTTTTGGTTTCTCTACCTGTTTGCACTCTTTAGGCCATGACGTTCTAGCCTGACTGTGGCTATGCCAGCTGGGGTAGGGAACTTTATCATGCCATGAATGGTTGATGGAATTGCTCCAAATTTTTGTAATACAGGCCTGCCTAGTAGGACATTGTAGGCCGATGGTGCATCAATGATTGCAAAATTAATCAGTTCTAACCTATAGTGTGGATATTCTCCTAACATCATGTTTATTTCTACCTCTCCGATTGGCCAATGCGTCTCACCTGAAAACCCCACTAGAGGGAATTGTGTTGGACGCTTTGAATGTTGTACTTTTTCAGGGAGCTTCCTAAAACAGTGAGCATAAATAATGTCCATTAAGCTCCCTGTATCAACATATGCGTTATTCACTTCATAGTTGGCTAACCGGATTTGTATTACTACAGGGTTGATGGAAGGAGTTTTAATTGGTGGGAAGCAAATAGGCTCCATCACCCAATCCTGAAGGACTGATGCCTTCCTTTTGCGAGATGTAGTTTCTTCCTGCGCCATGTATATGTAATTAGGTGGGGTGGTGGATGGGGTATTGGTGGTTGTCTTTGGCTTAAGTGAACCGATTTGTGATGAGGAATTGCCTTCCATGGAGAAGAAAAAATGGTGGTGAAACTAAGAAATGAAATGAAAAAAGATAGAAATGAAACGAGACACCGTTGCTAAAACGTGTCCCACGGATGGCACCAATGTTAGAGCAAGGATTGACAGGCTCAGTAACTTGGGTGTTTGGGATTCAACCCCTTGACCTCCTGCTTAGCAGTGCGAACCTATCAAGCTCTTTGCGAGCCTAAGGTGGTCAAGTGGCCGGTTGGAGAAAGATGATCGGAATATGTTTACTGCGGGAAGTGTATAGGTATTCCGGTCAAGAGATACTGTGTGCAAGTATGAGAGTAGAGAAGATGATGAAACTGCATCCATAACCTGAAGCGTTGGGTATATATACCCAACATTGCCAGGTACCAACAACAGTCATGATGATCATTTATTGTTCATTAATAGGATTCCAACGGGTATAAGTGAAAAGGTAACGCTCCTGCAATGATATAATCTCATCAATGCCTTTGACGGTTACGTCCAAACATTAGGCTTGGATGTCTGACTGGCAGAATGTCAGGAGCATAATACCTTAAGATGAACTCCAAAGCATCAGTGTTGGTCTACACAAGTCCTTAGACATACCAGAGCATGAGTGTCGGACTGGAGCTCAGGCTAGGTGTTGGGGCCACGACTTCCGGACACGGGGCGCTAGGTGCCGGGACACATCTCTCGGATCCCGGACACGGGGCGCTAGGTGTCGGGACACATCTCTCGGATCCCGGACACGGGGCCATGATTCCCGGACACGGGGCCATGATTCCCGGACACGGGGCACCAGGTGCCGGGTCACATCTCTCGGATCCCGGACACGAGGCCATGATTCCCGGACACGGGGCACCAGGTGTCGGGACACATCTCTCGGATCCCGGACACGGGGCCATGATTCCCGGACACGGGGAGCTAGGTTCCGGGACACATCTCTCGGATCCCGGACACGAGGCCATGATTCCCGGACACGGGGCACCAGGTGCCGGGACACATCTCTCGGATCCGAACACGGGGCCATGATTCCCGGACACGGGGCACTAAGTGCCGGGACACATCTCTCGGATCCCGGACACGGGGCCATGATTCCCGGACAAGGGGCGCTAGGTACATCTCTCGGATCCCGGACACGGGGCCATGATTCCCGGACACGGGGCGCTAGGTGCCGGGACACATCTCTCGGATCCCGGACACGGGGCCATGATTCCCAGATACGGGGCGCTAGGTGACGGGACACATCTCTCGGATCCCGGACACGGGGCCGTTTTACCCGGACACGGGGCCTGGTGCCGGGGCCATTTTCCAGGACAGGGGGTTGGGTGCCGGGGCAATTTTACCCGGACACGGGGTCAAGGGCCAAGTGTCCGGACGCCGGAGCCTTGTGTCCGGACGCCGGAGCCTAAGGGCCGGAGGTAGGAGATAGCAGACAAGCTTTTGTAAGTCAGGTTATGTGTTTAGGGGTTTAATGGGCTATGTGTATGAGCCATTCCCTACTAACACTATCATTAGGGTAGTGTAGAAGTTTGGACTAGAAATGGAAATATATGGTAGGATTTTGTAAAATTAGTGTTTTAAAGTACCTATAGGTTTTTAAAATTAGGGTTTTTATTTTATTATTGTATTTTGGGTTTAATTGAGTTTTATATGGATGAAATGGCTTCTAATACTGTTCTTAAGACATTCTTTATGCTATTGTGACCTCGGGGATTATTAAACATGAATATCACACACCCTAAACGTGATTCTAACTCGTACCAGATGAAATCTAGTTTTTTTTAAGGAAATGAGCGTTTTAATGGGTATAAGGTGGTTTGAATAGTTTATTTAGGTAATTATAAAGTTTATTAGGGTAGTGTAGAAGTTTGGACTAGAAATGGAAATATATGGTAGGGTTTTGTAAAATTAGTGTTTTAAAGTACCTATGGGTTTTTAGAATTAGGGTTTTTATTTTATAATTGTATTTTGGGTTTAATTGAGTTTATATGGATGAAATGGCTTCTAATACTGTTCTTAAGACATTCTTTATGCTATTGTGACCTCGGGGATTATTAAACATGAATATCACACACCCTAAACGTGATTCTAACTCGTACCAGATGAAATCTAGTTTTTTTTTAAGGAAATGAGCGTTTTAATGGGTATAAGGTGGTTTGAATAGTTTATTTAGGTAATTATAAAGTTTATTAGGGTAGTGTGGAAGTTTGTACTAGAAATGGAAATATATGGTAGGGTTTTGTAAAATTAGTGTTTTTAAAGTACCTATGGGTTTTTAGAATTAGGGTTTTTATTTTATAATTGTATTTTGGGTTTAATTGAGTTTTATATGGATGAAATGCCTTCTAATACTGTTCTTAAGACATTCTTTATGCTATTGTGACCTCGGGGATTATTAAACATGAATATCACACACCCTAAACGTGATTCTAACTCGTACCAGATGAAATCTAGTTTTTTTTTTAAGGAAAGGAGCGTTTTAATGGGTATAAGGTGGTTTGAATAGTTTATTTAGGTAATTATAAAGTTTATTAGGGTAGTGTGGAAGTGTGTACTAGAAATGGAAATATATGGTAGGGTTTTGTAAAATTAGTGTTTTAAAGTACCTATGAGTTTTAAGAATTAGGGTTTTGATTTTAAAATTGTATTTGGGTTTAATTGAGTTTTATATGGATGAAATGCCTTCTAATACTGTTCTTAAGACATTCTTTATGCTATTGTGACCTCGGGGATTATTAAACATGAATATCACACACCCTAAACGTGATTCTAACTCGTACCAGATGAAATCTAGTTTTTTTTAAGGAAAGGAGCGTTTTAATGGGTATAAGGTGGTTTGAATAGTTTATTTAGGTAATTATAAAGTTTATTAGGGTAGTGTAGAAGTTTGTACTAGAAATGGAAATATATGGTAGGGTTTTGTAAAATTAGTGTTTTAAAGTACCTATGGGTTTTTAGAATTAGGGTTTTTATTTTATAATTGTATTTTGGGTTTAATTGAGTTTTATATGGATGAAATAGCTTCTAATACTGTTCTTAAGACATTCTTTATGCTATTGTGACCTCGGGGATTATTAAACATGAATATCACACACCCTAAACGTGATTCTAACTCGTACCAGATGAAATCTAGTTTTTTTTTAAGGAAATGAGCGTTTTAATGGGTATAAGGTGGTTTGAATAGTTTATTTAGGTAATTATAAAGTTTATTAGGGTAGTGTGGAAGTTTGTACTAGAAATGGAAATATATGGTAGGGTTTTGTAAAATTAGTGTTTTAAAGTACCTATGGGTTTTTAGAATTAGGGTTTTTATTTTATAATTGTATTTTGGGTTTAATTGAGTTTTATATGGATGAAATGCCTTCTAATACTGTTCTTAAGACATTCTTTATGCTATTGTGACCTCGGGGATTATTAAACATGAATATCACACACCCTAAACGTGATTCTAACTCGTACCAGATGAAATCTAGTTTTTTTTAAGGAAATGAGCGTTTTAATGGGTATAAGGTGGTTTGAATAGTTTATTTAGGTAATTATAAAGTTTATTAGGGTAGTGTGGAAGTTTGTACTAGAAATGGAAATATATGGTAGGGTTTTGTAAAATTAGTGTTTTAAAGTACCTATGGGTTTTTAGAATTAGGGTTTTTATTTTATAATTGTATTTTGGGTTTAATTGAGTTTTATATGGATGAAATAGCTTCTAATACTGTTCTTAAGACATTCTTTATGCTATTGTGACCTCGGGGATTATTAAACATGAATATCACACACCCTAAACGTGATTCTAACTCGTACCAGATGAAATCTAGTTTTTTTTAAGGAAAGGAGCGTTTTAATGGGTATAAGGTGGTTTGAATAGTTTATTTAGGTAATTATAAAGTTTATTAGGGTAGTGTAGAAGTTTGGACTAGAAATGGAAATATATGGTAGGGTTTTGTAAAATTAGTGTTTTAAAGTACCTATGGGTTTTTAGAATTAGGGTTTTTATTTTATAATTGTATTTTGGGTTTAATTGAGTTTTATATGGATGAAATGCCTTCTAATACTGTTCTTAAGACATTCTTTATGCTATTGTGACCTCGGGGATTATTAAACATGAATATCACACACCCTAAACGTGATTCTAACTCGTACCAGATGAAATCTAGTTTTTTTTTAAGGAAATGAGCCTTTTAATGGGTATAAGGTGGTTTGAATAGTTTATTTAGGTAATTATAAAGTTTATTAGGGTAGTGTAGAAGTTTGTACTAGAAATGGAAATATATGGTAGGGTTTTGTAAAATTAGTGTTTTAAAGTACCTATGGTTTTTAGAATTAGGGTTTTTATTTTATAATTGTATTTTGGGTTTAATTGAGTTTTATATGGATGAAAAGGCCTTCTAATACTGTTCTTAAGACATTCTTTATGCTATTGTGACCTCGGGGATTATTAAACATGAATATCACACACCCTAAACGTGATTCTAACTCGTACCAGATGAAATCTAGTTTTTTTTAAGGAAATGAGCGTTTTAATGGGTATAAGGTGGTTTGAATAGTTTATTTAGGTAATTATAAAGTTTATTAGGGTAGTGTGGAAGTTTGTACTAGAAATGGAAATATATGGTAGGTTTTGTAAAATTAGTGTTTTAAAGTACCTATGGGTTTTTAGAATTAGGGTTTTTATTTTATAATTGTATTTTGGGTTTAATTGAGTTTTATATGGATGAAATGCCTTCTAATACTGTTCTTAAGACATTCTTTATGCTATTGTGACCTCGGGGATTATTAAACATGAATATCACACACCCTAAACGTGATTCTAACTCGTACCAGATGAAATCTAGTTTTTTTTTAAGGAAAGGAGCGTTTTAATGGGTATAAGGTGGTTTGAATAGTTTATTTAGGTAATTATAAAGTTTATTAGGGTAGTGTAGAAGTTTGTACTAGAAATGGAAATATATGGTAGGGTTTTGTAAAATTAGTGTTTTAAAGTACCTATGGGTTTTTAGAATTAGGGTTTTATTTTATAATTGTATTTTGGGTTTAATTGAGTTTTATATGGATGAAATGCCTTCTAATACTGTTCTTAAGACATTCTTTATGCTATTGTGACCTCGGGGATTATTAAACATGAATATCACACACCCTAAACGTGATTCTAACTCGTACCAGATGAAATCTAGTTTTTTTTTAAGGAAAGGAGCGTTTTAATGGGTATAAGGTGGTTTGAATAGTTTATTTAGGTAATTATAAAGTTTATTAGGGTAGTGTGGAAGTTTGTACTAGAAATGGAAATATATGGTAGGGTTTTGTAAAATTAGTGTTTTAAAGTACCTATGGGTTTTTAGAATTAGGGTTTTTATTTTATAATTGTATTTTGGGTTTAATTGAGTTTTATATGGATGAAATGCCTTCTAATACTGTTCTTAAGACATTCTTTATGCTATTGTGACCTCGGGGATTATTAAACATGAATATCACACACCCTAAACGTGATTCTAACTCGTACCAGATGAAATCTATTTGTTTTAAGGAAAGGAGCGTTTTAATGGGTATAAGGTGGTTTGAATAGTTTATTTAGGTAATTATAAAGTTTATTAGGGTAGTGTAGAAGTTTGGACTAGAAATGGAAATATATGGTAGGGTTTTGTAAAATTAGTGTTTTAAAGTACCTATGGGTTTTTAGAATTAGGGTTTTTATTTTATAATTGTATTTTGGGTTTAATTGAGTTTTATATGGATGAAATGCCTTCTAATACTGTTCTTAAGACATTCTTTATGCTATTGTGACCTCGGGGATTATTAAACATGAATATCACACACCCTAAACGTGATTCTAACTCGTACCAGATGAAATCTAGTTTTTTTTTAAGGAAAGGAGCGTTTTAATGGGTATAAGGTGGTTTGAATAGTTTATTTAGGTAATTATAAAGTTTATTAGGGTAGTGTAGAAGTTTGGACTAGAAATGGAAATATATGGTAGGGTTTTGTAAAATTAGTGTTTTAAAGTACCTATGGGTTTTTAGAATTAGGGTTTTTATTTTATAATTGTATTTTGGGTTTAATTGAGTTTTATATGGATGAAATGCCTTCTAATACTGTTCTTAAGACATTCTTTATGCTATTGTGACCTCGGGATTATTAAACATGAATATCACACACCCTAAACGTGATTCTAACTCGTACCAGATGAAATCTAGTTTTTTTTTTAAGGAAATGAGCGTTTTAATGGTATAAGGTGGTTTGAATAGTTTATTTAGGTAATTATAAAGTTTATTAGGGTAGTGTGGAAGTTTGTACTAGAAATGGAAATATATGGTAGGGTTTTGTAAAATTAGTGTTTTAAAGTACCTATGGTTTTTAGAATTAGGGTTTTATTTTATAATTGTATTTTGGGTTTAATTGAGTTTTATATGGATGAAATGGCTTCTAATACTGTTCTTAAGACATTCTTTATGCTATTGTGACCTCGGGGATTATTAAACATGAATATCACACACCCTAAACGTGATTCTAACTCGTACCAGATGAAATCTAGTTTTTTTTAAGGAAAGGAGCGTTTTAATGGGTATAAGGTGGTTTGAATAGTTTATTTAGGTAATTATAAAGTTTATTAGGGTAGTGTAGAAGTTTGGACTAGAAATGGAAATATATGGTAGGGTTTTGTAAAATTAGTGTTTTAAAGTACCTATGGGTTTTTAGAATTAGGGTTTTTATTTTATAATTGTATTTTGGGTTTAATTGAGTTTTATATGGATGAAATGGCTTCTAATACTGTTCTTAAGACATTCTTTATGCTATTGTGACCTCGGGGATTATTAAACATGAATATCACACACCCTAAACGTGATTCTAACTCGTACCAGATGAAATCTAGTTTTTTTTAAGGAAAGGAGCGTTTTAATGGGTATAAGGTGGTTTGAATAGTTTATTTAGGTAATTATAAAGTTTATTAGGGTAGTGTGGAAGTTTGTACTAGAAATGGAAATATATGGTAGGGTTTTGTAAAATTAGTGTTTTAAAGTACCTATGGGTTTTTAGAATTAGGGTTTTTATTTTATAATTGTATTTTGGGTTTAATTGAGTTTTATATGGATGAAATGGCTTCTAATACTGTTCTTAAGACATTCTTTATGCTATTGTGACCTCGGGATTATTAAACATGAATATCACACACCCTAAACGTGATTCTAACTCGTACCAGATGAAATCTAATTTTTTTTAAGGAAATGAGCGTTTTAATGGGTATAAGGTGGTTGAATAGTTTATTTAGGTAATTATAAAGTTTATTAGGGTAGTGTGGAAGTTTGTACTAGAAATGGAAATATATGGTAGGGTTTTGTAAAATTAGTGTTTTAAAGTACCTATGGGTTTTTAGAATTAGGGTTTTTATTTTATAATTGTATTTTGGGTTTAATTGAGTTTTATATGGATGAAATAGCTTCTAATACTGTTCTTAAGACATTCTTTATGCTATTGTGACCTCGGGGATTATTAAACATGAATATCACACACCCTAAACGTGATTCTAACTCGTACCAGATGAAATCTAGTTTTTTTTAAGGAAAGGAGCGTTTTAATGGGTATAAGGTGGTTTGAATAGTTTATTTAGGTAATTATAAAGTTTATTAGGGTAGTGTAGAAGTTTGGACTAGAAATGGAAATATATGGTAGGGTTTTGTAAAATTAGTGTTTTAAAGTACCTATGGGTTTTTAGAATTAGGGTTTTTATTTTATAATTGTATTTTGGGTTTAATTGAGTTTTATATGGATGAAATGGCTTCTAATACTGTTCTTAATACATTCTTTATGCTATTGTGACCTCGGGGATTATTAAACAAGAATATCACACACCCTAAACGTGATTCTAACTCGTACCAGATGAAATCTAGTTTTTTTTTAAGGAAAGGAGCGTTTTAATGGGTATAAGGTGGTTTGAATAGTTTATTTAGGTAATTATAAAGTTTATTAGGGTAGTGTAGAAGTTTGTACTAGAAATGGAAATATATGGTAGGGTTTTGTAAAATTAGTGTTTTAAAGTACCTATGGGTTTTTAGAATTAGGGTTTTTATTTTATAATTGTATTTTGGGTTTAATTGAGTTTTATATGGATGAAATGGCTTCTAATACTGTTCTTAAGACATTCTTTATGCTATTGTGACCTCGGGGATTATTAAACATGAATATCACACACCCTAAACGTGATTCTAACTCGTACCAGATGAAATCTAGTTTTTTTTTTTTTAAGAAAATGAGCGTTTTAATGGTTATAAGGTGGTTTGAATAGTTTATTTAGGTAATTATAAAGTTTATTAGGGTAGTGTGGAATTTGTACTAGAAATGGAAATGTATGGTAGGGTTTTGTAAAATTATTGTTTTAAAGTACCTATGGGTTTTTAGAATTAGTGTTTTGATTTTGAAACGGTATTTTGGGTTTAATTGAGTTTTATATGGATGAAATGCCTTCTAATACTGTTCTTAAGACATTCTTTATGCTATTGTGACCTCGGGGATTATTAAACATGAATATCACACACCCTAAACGTGATTCTAACTCTTACCGGATGAAATCTAGTTTTTTTTTTTTTTTAAGGAAAGGAGCGTTTTAATGGGTATAAGGTGGTTTGAATAGTTTATTTAGTTATTATAAAGTTGTGACAACCGTCTAATTTCCAGGTGCATTTTATACTCTATGTCTCTTTCGGTCTAACTAGTCTTTAACTTTTCATTAATCGGAACCGCGACAGCGTCGCAATCACAACCGGAATTAAAATATATAAGTCCTAATACCAAGAAAACCCCTAATGAACTTTCCTAAGTTCATAATGTAACATATTTTAAAACTTTAGTTAACGAAAAGGTCCAACGAAACAATTGTACAAAATCAGCCAAAACACAAAATTTCTTACAAAAAAAGGTCGAGGACGACGCACAGAGGCCATGTGCGCCGTCCTGGAGGACGATTTTTGTAACAGATTTGAAATTGTTGCATGTCTCGATTCCAACAATTTTTCAACCAACCATCACGAGTTCCATGCCATAATTACTGCCAATGGCAGTCCCCAAACACACTCTTTCATTATTTTCTTTATTTTCATTTTACAAAATCATTTTTACAAACAAAAACACAGACAACATAATACACCCCGCTAAACCGGAAACACGAGATGCGAAGAGCAAAGAATCATTTCACAGGTTACACTTAATTCAACGGTCCAAGTCATTAAATTAAAGTTGGAAAAGTACAAAAGTTCAAGAGATACAACCAAGATTCAACGTTTAAGACCATAATACATAATAAAATGTTTCCAATAAAAATTCCCAAAAGATAAAAGGTCTCATTCCCGGATTACACTTCACATAACTGGCTTGACCCGCCTGAGCAATGCACTTCATAACTTACGCTTAGTTCCTGAAACATGAGATAAAGTGTCAACTACGAAAACGTAGTGAGTGAGTTACAGTTTATAAGTTGACCAAAGGTTTCAAATACAAGTTCGACAAGTATGTATGTAAGTACAAGTTTTCCAAAAGGAGTAAGCGGATAAGCAATCGCTTAAAGGTAGTTTATATACTGTCGTAGTAGTTCAATTCAAGAGTTTAATGTTCGTAAAAGTTCAAGATCGGTTCAAAGTTCATAAAAGTCCAAGATCAGTTCCAAGTTCAAGTCGCGTAGCAAGCGGTAAAAGTGCGTAGTCACTACCTCAGCGGTGGATTAATCCACATGTGTAAGACGGCAGGTGTAAGTAGTCATTACATCAGCGGTGGATAAATCCACATGTGTAAGACAACAAGTGTAAGTATTCATTACCTCAGCGGTGGATAATTCCACATGTGTAAGACAGCATGTGTAAGTAGTCATTACCTCAGCGGTGGATAAATCCACATGTGTAAGACAATAAGAAAGTATATGTGTAAATAATAATGACTAATGATCCTTGCAATGTAGCAACCACTAAGCTTAATATAACGTAAGATTTTGCACACTAAACCGATTCTGGTCCGAACATCCCCCTAGTTCCAGTCTAAAGATCTAGTTCATAAGAACTTAGTAATATGTACCCAGGTTGCTACCCTTAAGTAAGGAGTGACCGCTCCTAAGTATCGATACCCATATTTACTAACGGCTATTGTTAATAGTGTGAAGGGAGTAGTTTCTAAAAGAGTGCGGGGCACTTTGTACTTCTGTTTCAAAAAAATTGGTCGTTTGTTATATTCCCACCTAGGGTTTGCTCCAAATACAATCAAGCTATCATCGTCTAATCAAATATCCAAAAAAAAGGCAAACCTAAGTGGTCTAAAGTAAGCCAATTAGGACAGATGATATCGTCTACGCATATTAGTTCGCAAAGTTCCAAAATAGTCCAATAGTTCTCAAAGCTTCCAAAAGTCGTACAGTTGCAAAGTTCGAAAAGGTTTCCAAAAATTTTCGCAATACTTGTAAAAGTTCATAAAAGTAGTAAAGATCCAAAAGAGTTGCAAGGACAATTAGCTCATAAGCATTGTTCGCAAGTTTAAGTGCACAAAACAGTTTCACAAGGAAAAGTATCGTTCACAAAAGGTTTGATCTCATGTTTCCCCCAAAAAGAGTACTTAAAATGTAAGAGTAGAGAGGGGTGTAACTCACGGGTTGCGAAGAATAGCACAATAGAGAGAGAGCGGTCGGAACGGGTCGAAATGGGTCGGAAATCACGGAACTCCTATAGTAATACCAAGATTTGATAAGTACTAATGTTTATAACTTTGTTAGACGACAAAATGCTCTTATTACAAGTGTTGGTTTTTGGTCTACCGAAAATCAGGCAGCGCTTCCACGCCAAAATCATTAAGTCCAATTTAACACTTTCCCGCTTAACAATTTTTATAACCATAATTCATATATTTATACCAAACATAAAATGATGAAAACTTGTTCAATTAGTCCCTTTTTATGTAAGTTTAGCTCTTTACAGGTTATTTGACTCGGTTTGAAGAAATAAGCTCGAGATCACGTCTTATACCGAAAATTGAAAAATAAACAAAACTCTGCCATCTGATCTAACTAGGAATGCGCCGCATTCCCTGTCAGGTTCATGGCCAAAACTCGTTTTTATGCTAAAAATGCTATTTTGGTGGTGGATTTCGACATGCAATGATAGATACATCCAAATACTTGATGTTTTACAGTTTATAGTGAGTTTTTAACCACAAATTCATGGATCTAATCATCCATTTTAAATAAACCCGTTTTTGTTCATAAATGGCCACAAATCTTCATAAAAACTCATTTTTAGTTGTTAGATCATACATGCAAAGAATATATGTTGTAAAAACAGAAGGTTTGAAAGATATATACCGAGTAGAAAGTGATTTGAAGATGGTTGAAGTAATCTCTTGGTTATTTTTGACCCAAAAAGCTTAGGAATCGATTTTAACCCAAATAAGTGAAAGCTCCTTTCTTCTCTCTTGTTTATGAACGATTTGTAGGTGTTTAATGTGGTTATGTTTCTGTATTTTTAGTGTGAAAATCTCTGTAATTAAAGAGGAAGTTGTGTGTGTTCTTGAGAAAATAGTTGTAGAGAGAGAGAGTGAGCAAATGAGAATGTGTTTGTGTGTGTTGTATGTGTTTGTGTTTGTAAATGATATAGTGGGACTAAAATTTGTTTTCTGGACCATTTCAAGGCCTTTGGGCATGGTTAACCCGGAGCCAAAACATGGGGCTCGAGTTTGGGTCCAAATGGGTTAAGTTTCAAAGTTAACAAAATGTTGCTGGACTTTGCCCTGAATGCGGCGCATTAGGGCCTAATGCGGCGCATTTGGGGCCAGTTCTAGCGATGTTTCGTTTTTCGTTCGTTCCATTGTTAAGCGTTTTCGTTAGTTGAAAGTTTCCGGTTATTTTATATATGAACTTAGAAATGTTCACTAAGTGTTTACTTGGAATTAGAATTCATTTATGTGATTCCAATTTCGGTTCTGACACACACGAGATTACGAGACAAGTAACGACAAGATCAATTCGAGTTTAGTCAAAGATAGAGAATGCGGTTTTTACCTGAAATAAGACGGTTGTCACATTCTCCCCGGGTTGAAAAGAATTTTGTCCAGAAATTTAGTTCGCCTCATCGGGCGGAAGAATCTCTGAATAGATGTGGATACTTCTGACGAATCTGGTCTTCACATTCCTATGTGAATGTGACCATGTCAAGAATATCCACCGAAGCTTGATAATAGACGTACGAATTTGCCTGGGTTGTTCGACCTCTCGGTCCACAATCCCAAGTGGTGCATCAATGAAATTGAGTCTAGCATCGATTTTGACCTTGTCTAGAGGGATGACGCTGGTCTTACCCGATGAACACTTTCGAATGTGAGAATGGAACATATATGAGTTGTTTAGAGAGAACCGGGGAAATTAAAGACGATAGCAATCGGACCGATAAGTTCTAAGACTTAGGTTGGAGCGGTGTACCTCGGGCTCCGTTTGCCGCCTTGCCGGAAGTAGGCTACCCCTTTTTATGGCGATATCTTGGGAAACACTCCATCGCCGTCTTGGGGCTCGAGGGTTTTTCTTCCGTTTGGTTACGTAGCTCCTCTGTCGGGTACGGGATGCTTCCAGTCTTTCACGGGTAGAGATAGACGTCGGACCTTGCAAGTTGTCGACCGTCAGCTTCTAGCCGATAGGGCGGTGTTCGATACTTGCGTCCATAAAGAGATTCAAGGGTGTTCACTTAGTGTTGGCATGGAAGCCGTTGTCACTGGTGAACTCGACCAAGGGAAACGAGTGGTGAGATCTAGTCGCGTTCCTAGCGATTTTTTGGAGGGCATTCCGAAGGGAAAGGGACATAGATCGGCTGTCCTTATCGGAGATGATTGAGAGATGGTTTTTGGTATTCCGCCTTGACCTCGGAGTAAGTGAGGCGCTCGGCTGGATACAAGGAAATATCCGCATTCATGTCTGGCCACGAACAGCATTCTCGGGAGCCCCTTTTTGTACAACAAGTCGGGTCTTGGCTGGCTGGAATAGCGAAATCAGTGGCTCTTGACGGAAACGAGTTTGCGAATACCTTCGGACTTCAGAACCCATGCTTGGAGCTTGGCGTAACGAGTTACATTTAGCCTGAGTTCGAATTCCTTCAAGGTTGACTATAGAATCGGGGAAATGTTCTTCTCGGGGTCAGAATCTGCACTTTGGGAATTTGGCGTACAACTCCTGGTCTCGGGAGAGTTCTAGAGTGAGCTTGGGATGTTTCACATTATCTCCCTTGAGTAAGTGAGAAGGTTAACAAGGAGTATGGTAACTAATCATCTAAGTGCGGCCTACACACTTTGTTCATTAAGTTCATGAATACCGGCAGTGTGTTGTTTAGGCGTACTGACAGAGGGGAGACTTGTATTGCTTGCATCGAGTTTGGGGAATGCAGGTTTTGGTAATATTGATTATAATGTCACGAACCCGGTGATAACCCGAGCGGGGGCCGACTTTTGAGAGGTAAGTTGCTTCCTGCAACTACTCGGATGGGTCGTCGATCCTCGGGGATGGTTATCGGTTCTTGACGGTTGGCTCGATGCGTTCATGACGCTCAGTGCACAAACGGAGGGGTTCGTCTTCCTTTTGTTAGGGAAAATTTTGTTTCCCATGGAATTGGATTTGAGTGGATAAAGTCGAGGCTTTGGCTGCCTTAGCATCTCGGTTGGTGCCAGACGGTAGGGTGTCTTGGCAACTGGTGCTGCATCAGGAACAAGGTCCATTCGGAATTTCCATTTTTCGATTTGGCGGTAGCCAAGCAATTTCTCAGGGAAGACTCTGGTTGGTCCTTGGTTACGGAAATGTCTTGGACTCGGCTTTCCTGAGATTTACATTCGACGTCGTGAGTGAAGGATGCGTCGTAGTCCTTCTCGAGGTACTTGCGCATCATCAAGGGTCGCACGTCGCGAAGTTGGTATCCAGGTTTGTCCTCCTGAACGACGGGAGTTTCTCTTTCTGAATAGGGATACGGGCGAGTTTGTCGGAACGGACGATCTTGGTCCGAAAATGGGGTGACCGGTCCATCCCAACGATAGCGTCAAGGCTTGTTGGGAAACAGGTTTAGGCCAGTGGAGTATCGGATACCCTAAGTTTGTGTTCGCGGCTTCGACTATTGTACATTGGCATATTCGATAGGGAGTTATCCGCAATGGCTTTAGGTCCTATGTTGATAAGGGGTCTAGTTTCTAAAGAGGCAAGGTTTCTTTCGGTTCCTGGATCAAATAGTATGGAAGAAATTGGTTATTCGACAGGGAACATACCGGTAGATACATTGGGGTCCTGATGGGTCTCCTCGGTCGTGATTGCGAGAGGATCGAGGGTTGTTGAGGTATGCTCTAAGAGGCAATCCCCACGGAGGTGCTGGTCGCTTCCACACTCGAGGCACCGCAGTTTTCTGGCTCGCTTGATTGCTTTTTCTGGACAGCACCAGGGGTAATGCCCTTCCTCGTTGCAAAATCTGCATACCGGGCATCTTCGAGCATGATGGAAGTGGCACCTGTTGCACTGGGGGTGCGGTCCAGAGTAGGCTCGGGTTGCGGTTGGGAGTTCCGAGTGGTTGCTAGTCCATGCGGGTTGGTGGTGAATCTTCCTTCTCTTATTCTCTCTTCGCTGGAAGAGGGCTGGAGGGGGAGGTAGGCGGTTGGTTCCAAAATCCTCCTCCTCGTCCTGCCTAGTTGGTACGAGAGGGAGAAGGGGTTCGTTGATTCCGAAGATCCCTTGGTTGATTCCAGCGACGATCTAGGCGATCACGCTTGGAAGTACCGCTTGGAATTGCACAACGATCTGTTCAGCTACGCCATTCGCGCGGCTTCTCTTGGGAGCCATGGTTCTACAAGGGAAAGAAGAAACTAGTTTAGAACGCACAAATTGGAATTTACTACAGGAATTCAACTCAAGAGTTAACAATAATCGAGTACACAAGAGTAGTGAGAGTGGGCAATTAGCCCAAGTATGGTAACGATAGTAGTAAAAGAGTGTACGAGAAAGGTAACAGTATACGCACGATGATGATTCAAGGATTAGCATTAATGTTTGACAATAGTAAAAGATTCACGCGATAAGACAAGTGTAAATAATAGAAGATATAAATTTCCATTAATAATAAGAGGTTTTAGTACATAGAACAAAATACTGAAAGAAATACAAGTACAATACATAGGAAATAATAGATAATAGCTTAAGTCGTGTATAATGGAAAAATTACGACTAAGCCGGTACAGTACGAACACAAAGGAAAGTATGCCTAATAATGCTCTTTAAAGAACATCTTGGCGGCAATGGCTACGATAAACGCCCCCATGATCAAGCATGCTCTCGAGAGACGCTGCACGGTCCGAGTGGTGGCCTGAGCCGATGTGATGATCCGCATTGATTGTTGGGCCAACTCGTGTGCGGCGTCGTAGACCTCTAAGAGAAGGAGACCCTGCCCTTGGGCTTCCTCCGCGAGTCTCCGGACCTCACGGTGCAGGTTGAGAAACGTATCTGGTGGAAGAGGCTGGTGAGTAGGTGGCATCATGGGTCGGGAGGGTTCAGCCTCGTGGGCACGTCGTCTTTCTTCGAGGAACTGGCGATCCCACGCGTAGCGCTCCGCGACTGGAGTACGCAAAGCGGGGTCGTGGGGATCCAAGAAAGACTGAAGAGGTGCGGGTCGGAACGGGCCCGATTGTTGATGCGTAGGTACTCTAGCGTTGGGTCCTCGGGGCTGCGGTGGTGCTGCAACGGGTACCAGCCTAGGAGGTGGGAGTACTGTCCTCGGGCTGGACCCATTAGTGCTGCTGATGGTCATAGACGTGTCTTCCGTCGGGTCAGTCGTCTGATGACGCCGACTCTCGGAAGCCGTATGGCCCTCAGAGGGTTCATGCGAGGAGGAGTTGGCTCGTGGGATCAATCGTGATTGGGAGCGGGAGTGCGATGACTGAGACATGATGTATTTGCGAATAGAGAGCTACATAAATACGGGGGAAACTAAAATAGGAGAAACGTAGGAAAAATGCATGCACGGGTCAGTTATGTGAGTGTCGGGAATTGACGAGGCCGGGAATTTTTCGATTCAAAAACCGTTAATGATAGCCATTGACTTTCCGTTCTTGCATAATGCATTTTGAACTATGCATGGTTGATCAAGTCACGCATAGTTGAAAAAGGTAACCACGCAATCCCGGAAGATAACATACTAAAGTCTGAACCCGAAAATGATTTTTCTGAAAAGCCTTGGTTATAGTTTTGGTTTCGAAAACTTTTAGAAAATTTTTAAAACCGTTTTTCACTATAACCTGTGCTCTGATACCAAGTCTGTCACACCCCGCTAAAGCGGAAACACGAGATGCGAAGAGCAAAGAATCATTTCACAGGTTACACTTAATTGAACGGTCCAAGTCATTAAATTAAAGTTGGAAAAGTACAAAAGTTCAAGAGATACAACCAAGATTCAACGTTTAAGACCATAATACATAATAAAATGTTTCCAATAAAAATTCCCAAAAGATAAAAGGTCTCATTCCCGGATTACACTTCACATAACTGGCTTGACCCGCCTGAGCAATGCACTTCATAACTTACGCTTAGTTCCTGAAACATGAGATAAAGTGTCAACTACAAAAACGTAGTGAGTGAGTTACAGTTTATAAGTTGACCAAAGGTTTCAAATACAAGTTCGACAAGTATGTATGTAAGTACAAGTTTTCCAAAAGGAGTAAGCGGATAAGCAATCGCTTAAAGGTAGTTTATATACTGTCGTAGTAGTTCAATTCAAGAGTTTAATGTTCGTAAAAGTTCAAGATCGGTTCAAAGTTCATAAAAGTCCAATATCAGTTCCAAGTTCAAGTCGCGTAGCAAGCGGTAAAAGTGTGTAGTCACTACCTCAGCGGTGGATTAATCCACATGTGTAAGACGGCAGGTGTAAGTAGTCATTACCTCAGCGGTGGATAAATCCACATGTGTAAGACAGCAGGTGTAAGTATTCATTACCTCAGCGATGGATAAATCCACATGTGTAAGACAGCAGGTGTAAGTAGTCATTACCTCAGCGGTGGATAAATCCACATGTGTAAGACAGTAAGAAAGTATATGCGTAAATAATAATGACTAATGATCCTTGAAATGTACCAACCACTAAGCTTAATATAACGTAAGATTTTGCACACTAAACCGATTCTGGTCCGAACACCCCCCTAGTTCCAGTCTAAAGATCTAGTTCATAAGAACTTAGTAATATGTACCCAGGTTGCTACCCTTAAGTAAGGAGTGACCGCTCCTAAGTATCGATACCCATATTTACTAACGGCTATTGTTAATAGTGTGAAGGGAGTAGTTTCTAAAAGAGTGCGGGGCACTTTGTACTTCTGTTTCAAAAAAAATGGTCGTTTGTACTTACGGCGTTTATATTCCCACCTAGGGTTTGCTCCAAATACAATCAAGCTATCATCGTCTAATCAAATATCCAAAAAAAAGGCGAACCTAAGTGGTCTAAAGTAAGCCAATTAGGACAGATGATATCGTCTACGCATATTAGTTCGCAAAGTTCCAAAATAGTCCAATAGTTCTCAAAGGTTCCAAAAGTCGTACAGTTGCAAAGTTCGAAAAGGTTTCCAAAAAGTTTCGCAATACTTGTACAAGTTCATAAAAGTAGTAAAGATCCAAAAGAGTTGCAAGGACAATTAGCTCATAAGCATTGTTCGCATGTTTAAGTGCACAAAACAGTTTGACAAGCAAAAGTATCGTTCACAAAAGGTTTGATCTCATGTTTCCCCCAAAAAGAGTACTTAAAATGTAAAGAACCGTTCCTTGCTTAGATGGCAGTCTAAGTACATATTACTAAGAACTTGAACAACTTCCCATAGGATAGGCGGGAAGAGGGGCCTCACGGTTGAACAATCGGATTAGTGTGAACACTTAAGTTATAGATGCCAAGAGGTTGATACAAGAAATATAATTAGTTACTTATACGCATAAATTTACGAACTTTTTAGCGATTGTTTCCGCAACTATGATTTGACTAAATTTGACTCTACTTAGTCCTTACGAACTTAAGGCACCGATTCGCCCGTTATTTGAACTTTAAAAGTATATAAATTTTAAGCGACTTTTCTCCGCTAACCTCCTTTTGGAAACCTTTACTTTTATATATTTTACTTATATTTTTGCCGAACTACTTAAACTGTAACTCACTCACTACTTTCGTAGTTGACACTTTATCTTATGATTCAGGAAATTTAGTGTAAGTATGGAATGCATGGCATGGATGGGTCAAGGCGGTCGCGTGAGATCTTAATTGGGAAAACACTTGACCATTTTATTTTGGGAATTTTAATTTGAAACTCTATTTATGTATTTGTGTACTAAACTCTATGACTTGGTTATTTCTTTGAACTTGTAAACACTTTGAATATTTTAAATGAATTGAATGCCGTTATGTTTCTTATGACCCGTGTAATGGCTTCTAATACTGTTCTTAAGACATTCTTTATGCTATTGTGACCTCGGGGATTATTAAACATGAATATCACACACCCTAAACGTAATTCTAACTTGTACCATATGAAATCTAGTTTTTTTTAAGGAAAGGAGCGTTTTAATGGGTATAAGGTGGTTTGAATAGTTTATTAAGGTAATTATAAAGTTTATTAGGGTAGTGTATAAGTTTGGACTAGAAATGGAAATATATGGTAGGGATTTGTAAAATTAGTGTTTTAAAGGACCTATTGGTTTTTAGAATTAGGGTTTTTATTTTATAATTGTATTTTGTGTTTAATTGAGTGTTATATGGATGAAATGCCTTCTAATATTGTTCTTAAGACATTCGTCATGCTATTGTGACCTCGAGGATTATTAAACATGGATATCACACACCCTAAACGTGATTCTAACTCGTACCATATGAAATCTAGTTTTTTTAAAGGAAATGAGCGCTTTAATGGGTATAAGGTTTTTTGAATAGTTTATTTAGTAATTATAAAGTTTATTAGGGTAGTGTAGAAGTTTGGACTAGAAATGGAAATATATGGTAGGGTTTTGTAAAATTAGTGTTTTAAAGTACCTATGGGTTTTTAGAATTAGGGTTTTTATTTTATAATGGTATTTTAAGTTTAATTGAGTTTTATATGGATAAAATGGCTTCTAATATTGTTCTTAAGACATTCTTTATGCTATTGTGATCTTGGGGATTATTAAACTTGAATATCACACACCCTAAACGTAATTCTAACCTGTACCATATGAAATCTAGTTTTTTATTTTTAAGGAAAGGAGCGTTTAATTGGTATAAGGTGGTTTGAATAGTTTATTAAGGTAATTATAAATTTTATTACGGTAGTGGACTAGAAATGGAAATATATGGTAGGGATTTGTAAAATTCTTGTTTTAAAGTACCTATGGGTTTTTAGAATTAGGGTTTTTATTTTATAATTGTAATTTTGGTTTAATTGAGTTTAAATGGATAAAATGGCTTCTAATACTGCTCTTAAGACATTCTTCATGCTATTGTGACCTCGGGGATTATTAAACATGAATATCACACACGCTAAACGTGATTCTAACTCGTACCATATGAAATCTAGTTTTTTTAAGGAAATGAGCG
>CAJVGC010000210.1:7500-10000 GCA_910822075.1 Senecio squalidus
AAAGCCTATCGCTTTCAAGTCGAAGGCGGGAGATGAGCGGAAAGTCTTCAAACGAGCCCTCTCTTCCCACTACTGTCAAAACTCTCGGATCTCTTTCCCTCCTATCAAGTAAGGAGAGCTAGGTTGTATGACTTCCTGCCGGTCTTTGAAGCTATTAACTAATCTCTAGGGCAAGTAGGACTAGTCTTTATGGCCCTATTGATTTAGGAGTTGTTGCAACACTGGTTGTTAGCGAGGTAGGATCAGGAGAGTGGCTAATGTCCCTCATCCCTTGAAAGCCATTAACTAACCTTAAGAGCAATTAGGGCTGGTCTCTCTCTTGGGTTAGCCCGCTTCTCTCTTTGCCGGAGGAGGGAGAGGACTCTGCTAATTCTTTCTCAGTATGCTTAGGAAGCAAGGTTTTCATTCCTTCCTTTCAATGCTTCCTCCATGCCTCTAGTACTGTAATATGAGGGAAAGCTCTAAGAGGAAGAATTCTAAATCCTATTACATCTATAAGATAGAGAGGTAAAGTCCTTCCTAGGAGAGTGAAGCAACGAAGGCTGGAAGTAAGAACTCTAAACTTTCTCTTTAGGTATCCCCCCTCCGTACCCTGTGTAAAGGAGCTGTAGAATCAGTCCTAGCTATTTGATAATAGCAGCTGGGATCACAGAGAGTAGCCAACCCAGTCCAGTAGCACAGTCCTACAAGCCAACGGTTGCTAACTTTCTTTCAAATAAGATCTGTCCCAGCTGGCATTATTCTTTAAACCACCTTCTCTTGATGTATAAAAATCCCCGATATTTGAGGGTAATACAGAATTAGCTCTATCTTATCCAATGGGAAACTTTAGAGTTCATCCTTTAGCTGTCCAGGCAGTGCAGTACTTCCTCTCGAGCATATTGGTGTATAGATCCTTCCCAGCCGGACAAGGAGCCTCTGTTACTAATTGGCTTGATAGTTCAAGTAGTAAAGGAGGTCTGTGGTAGTCAAGTATGTCTGTGGCTAGAGGAGAAAAGCAGTTAATCTTATTACCCTGTAAGCGTGAAGTCAGGCTTTTCTAACTCCTAGTCTGCTAGTAGAAGGATAGAGACTAAAGAAAGTTAGTTTACCCGAAGCAAAGTCAAGAGAGAAAGGTGGTAGCTCTCCATGCAAGCTATTCTAGCAAGTCTTCTGTGGAGGAGGAGTAGCACTAGGCAAGTAACTTATTTCACTAGTTGAGATACACATATTACTCAAGGTTGTACGAGCTGTAATAGTAGTTGAAAGGACCTGCTATTGAATACACATTGGACCTTGGAAATAACAATCTTAATGGGCCTATACCAGAGAATCTTGCTGACTTGGCTCAACTACAATGCCTAGTTCTTTCTCATAATAATCTATCCGGGTCGATTCCTTCCAAGTCATCTTTGTATTTTTCTCAGGTTAATATACCTGATCTGAGCTATGCTCAACATCGTGGAGTTTTTGATCTGTCTTACAATAGGTTGTCTGGGACCATACCTGATGTGTTGGGGAACTGTGTGGTCGTGGTAGATCTTTTGATAAGCAATAACATGCTTTCTGGATAAATTCCAAGATCACTCTCTCGCCTGACAAATCTTACAACGTTGGATTTATCTGGGAATTTGCTTACTGGTCTCATTCCTCCGGAGTTTGGCGATTCGCTTAAGCTTCAAGGCTTGTATCTGGGAAATAATCAGCTTTCTGGCACCATCCCTGAAAGGTTGGGGCATTTGAGCAGTTTGGTAAAGCTGAACTTTACTAGTAATAATAATTTATCTGGTCCAGTACCAACAAGTTTTGGGAACTTGAAAGGGCTGACTCATTTAGATTTGAGTTCTAATGAGCTCAGTGGTGAGCTTCCTTCATCTCTTGCGAGCATAATCAACCTCGTTGGGCTTTATGTTCAGCAGAATGGACAGGTTGATCAGCTTTTCTTGAATTCCATAGCATGGACATTATCTCACAGATGAAAGAAAAGAGGTCACTTGTGTAAGTCAAGCAATCGTAGAGACCGAGAAGAGTTTGCAGTGAAAATTCTCCCTCTACAGGCCTCAACAAGGCAGAACCAAAGAGAGTAGTGAGGGGAGAGGAGTGAAAACCCGACTCAAGGCCTAGTAGATCTATTCCTGCTACCTTACAACCTTCCCTGGGGGAGGTTGAGTTGAAGAAGCTGTGACAGAACAAGCTGTTACAGAATCAGCAGCTATTGAACCCCCATCTGTTGGAAGAAGGACTACTGGTAGTGGTTCGTCTTATCTTATTAGTAGCGGTCATTGGGCTTCTTCTTCTTTTCCTTCTTTCTCTTCTTTTTCTTCTCAAGGATCGAAGCTCAACTTGAAAGAAAAGGGTATAGCTTAAAGCTTTTACCAATCAAGGGTGGGAACTCATTCCTTCTTAGAAGAGTTTTAGCGCACTGGATCTCAACTCCTCCCCCAGTCTCGCACAAAGACAAAGAAGGAAGATAGTTTCAGCATGAAGCTTGCTTGGCATGAAGGTTGAAATAGGAGATTAT
>CAJVGC010000210.1:15000-30909 GCA_910822075.1 Senecio squalidus
CTTTCAACCTCAGAGCATTCAGTTCAGGTACCGCAGCGGTCGACGACTTGGCTGGGGCAGATCTTCACTCATTATCCTTCTTCGAACCTTTTGGTATGTATTGCCCCCTAACTATAGATCAGATCCAGCAGACGAGAAAGAAAATTCCGCACTGCTGCTGAGTCGTCGGACTTATCCACCAAGGGATTCGTGGAATTTCTGTGGATTGCGTTGGGGGAAATCTACCAAAGCTAGGCAGATAGATAGACTCCTTTCCCGCTGCTAAGGGAGAGCAAGAAAGATAAAAATTCTTGTTTTTTAACCAGCGCCCCCTTTTGGGTATGCAGGTACTAAGAGTCCTCTCACTACCAACCAGCAGACATCATCTGGCTGGGTCTTGCCGGTATCAACAACGATAAAAAAAACTACCAAATGGAAACAGCAACTAACTATGGCTCTTGGTGGGCCCAGACAACGTCCTAGGCGTAGGGGAGATCGGAGCAACAGGTAACGCCTAGACGACGTTTTTATTCCTGGGCTGCAGTAAGTAGATCGAGAGGTCGTTTCGCCCCTTGTCCCCGAATATGGGTAATATGTTCTCATACAATGTTGCTCCAATCTGACCTAGCTGGCGAGCGATCCCAGTTCGCGACAGAGAACAAGACAGCAAGCGAGCGTACCTTTGTTCGCTTCTTCTCCACCAAGCACGGAAGTTTAAGGATAACTGTAGGTCGGTGGCTACCTAAGGAAACTCCGATTCGATCCGCCCCCCGGCTGGGAGGCATCTACCTCATCCCGATCACAAGGAGAGGTTCACTATGATGGGGGGTACTTCTTTTTTTCCCTTCCGGAAAGAATGAAATGCATAGGGGACCATCCTTTTGTTGCGGCATGCTCCTCAGATTTACGGATTCACAGGGGGCCTCAGGCCCTATACTTAGTTGACTGACAATGACAAAGGCTTGCGAAACTAAGTAGGGCCTTTTGAATTGAATCTTAAGTAGTCTATCAGTGGTGCAAAGCTAATTGCCCCTTTTCAGTAGGGGGCGAAAGGTTAGACCTTAGAAAGTCAGCGAACAGCGGTTCTTCTATGTAGGTATGGCGTTCCCCCTTGACTCTCCTAACGTCGAGCTAAGTGATTTCGTAACCTTTTCGTAGCGTAGTAGAATGAAGGCTACGCACCGACGCTCTCTTTTCTATTAGCCTAAGCGTCTTCGCTAACTCGCTCGCCTACTATACCCTACTATACCACTTTTAGGGTAGGCTAGGCTAACTCAGCCGCTTACTTCTACTAATGTAGGGCTAAATAGCGCCTTTTCTTTTTAAAATAACCAATTTTCATTATTGCGAACCTATAGGTCCTTAATAGCGTTGACAAAGAAGAACAGCCGGTTAAAAGACAACGAATCTTTTTATTTATTAATTATTATATATATATTTTTATATATAATAATTAATAATAATGAAAATTTTAGGCCAGCTTGACAAGCTACCCTTCCTCTTGATCTGAGGTGCGAAGATCAAGATATCTTTTTTATGACTTCCATTCCACTTATCGATCCCGGCCCAGAAAAGTGACCGACCAGGGCCCTATTGATGAATGAAAGAAAGGCTTTATGAGCCCTGTAAGCCCACACCTGTGTAGAGTGGATCGTTCAACACCTGCGGCACAAACCCATTTTTGACCTATTGGTCCTAGTATCATAGGCGACCGAACGGCCGCCCCCTAATTACTAGACCGACCTGCTATAATAATTCCATAAACACCTAGCGAAGATATGGCAAACAAATAAAGTAGCCCTATGTTCGGATCTGACAATACCATACCATAATCAAAAGGTACAACGGCCCGAGCGACCAGACTTAACATAAATGTAGCCACTGGAGCCATTCTAAAAAGGGAGAAATTTGCACTACTTGGTGAAATAGGTTCTTTTATAATCAATTTAAAACCATCTGCTAGAGGTTGTAACAATCCAAACGATCCCACTACATCAGGACCCTTTCGACGTTGCACAAAAGCCATTACTTTACGTTCAGCTAGCACTAAAAAGGCTACTCCTAGTAGAAGTGGTAGAATTATTCCAAGTATTTCAGCTGGAACTGCTATGTACATTTTCGATTTTCTATTCACTCATGATCTGGCCTAGTCGACCCGATCATGATATTTCACTCATGATCTGGCCTGGTCGACCCAATCATGATATTGAAGGATGGGACCTTTTCTCGAAAAAGAAAGGAGATTCTATTTCTTCTTCCAAGCCCTTCTTAGAAGATGCAGTCAGTAAGCTCTCACTTATCTTCTTCATTTACGAAAATAGATAGATAAGAAAAGATGTCAGCCTCTCTTTTCTCGCGGAACACTCACTTAATGGGGCTATTTGAATTGGAAGACAACGACAAAAGTGAAAGAAGGAGGTCTATTTCGTTGATCGATGTCAATGGACCAAGAAATCTGTCCTTTGCTGAAAGCTCATAGGGTAAGAAGAATTTCAAGGTAGGTTTTGTCAGTGATTAAATGGAAAGGTCAGCTGGAGCGAAAACCAATCATCAAACTCAGAAAGATAGGTAGATCGAGCGCGCTGAGGGAAATTCGAGAGATCCGGAGACATGGCCACTACTGGCCTACGGTCCTTGCAGATTACATAGCACATGCTAAGAGCTGCGATGCCTGCCAGAGGTATGCAGGAATCCAGCACAAGCTTCCGAGTTATACCCGATTATAAAGCCTTGGCCATTTCGAGGGTGGGCCATGGATATCATCGGAAAGATCTATCCCAGATCTTAAAGAGGTCATACTTTTATCCTAGTATAGTAGCTACGGCCCAGCCTTCTCCACCTTCTGCCCTGGGTAGAAGCCGAGCCTCCCCAGAATGTGACTTCTACGGAGGTAATAAGGGTCTGGTATATATTACTGTTATTCGTCCAGATATTGCTTATGCAGTTCATGTAGTGAGTCAATTTGTGTCTGCTTCTACCGGTCCCCGTCGCGGCGTTAGGAGACATTCATTGGGTAATTCCGCAGAAGACCACACAGGCCATAGGTAACGGCTCTTATGCCTTGCCAGCAGAAAGAAATCCAGAGACCGTCCTCCCTATCGCCCGCCCAATGCTTACTATCGAGATTGGTTCGTCGGGCTTTACTCCCATTCCAAAGTTTCCGAATTAGCTTTAGAGATTGAGCAAGTGTAAAAAGTATAGAGTGATCTGGTTTGCGCGGCTTTCGGGTTATGTCTACTAGAATAACAACCCCTAGTCTAGTTGAAACCCTCTTTTACAAGATTACAGACTAAAATGACTCGCTTTCTTTCTGAATCTGCTTTCTCTATTGACATATAAGAGTCTCGACTTGAGCGCTTCCTCGAAATAAAACGGCGAAGGAACGCCTTCTCTCTCGTGCTATGGCTTTGCTTCCTTATCTGGGGAGACGTGACTAAGCCTAAAAGGCGCTAGACGGCACTGTTGACGCCTTATTGTCTTTCCATAGGAACTCCTAAAGTATACTTATGCATTTGAGTCTGTTCAGTCGTGCCTATCCCCGATAGTCACTCCTTCACTCACTTTATTTCCTTATTTATGTGATTATGTGACACGTCTATCTTTGAAACTATTACCATTAGCTAAAAGACAAAGATGAAATGAAAGGTAAGGTCTAACTAAACCGGCTCAGTACTATGACCCCGACTCTGTTTATCTATCCCTTTCCCGACTCTGTTAAGGAGGATCGCTAACCCAACTCTTTGAATCTCTGACTAAGCCTGTTCCTCGAGTACCGCTTGCTAATCGGCTAACGGAACTGGTAACCGTTGACTGCTTCTTCTCTTGTCTTTAACGAGTCACTCTAACTCTCTCCTCTGTCTACGCTCGTTCCTGTCCTTAAACGAAGCTCTCTCCGGTTGCTTCCTTCTCCTTGCTAAACTAGAAATGATCTCTTACGACTAGCATTGCGATTCACGCATCTCGCACAACCGTGCCTGAGATATTAGTGGTGAATACTCTTGTATACTAGCCGTCTCACAGGTTCTCGTTAGCAAGGATAGAGAGACAAAAGGATAGCTTCGAAAGTAGGTAGGCTAGGGAGATGCTCAAACCGGGGCTGGATCGAATTCCTGTAAGACTTCTATCCTTTTTCTCTTTCTTTCTTACTATATTCCCCTGCCCCCTATATTCAATTAAAAGACTAGAAAACCTCTCTTGTGCGTCTACGTACCCGTCTTACCAATACTGATTAGCTTAAGACTGAAAATCTTAGTTAGATAGCATCTATTGGATTGTCTATCTTAATTCGCTTAAAGCCTTACTTTCAACTCGGCCTCCCGGTCAGTATATCCGAGTTCGACTTAAATAGTCTCGGTTTTCATATTCTTTATCTTTGATATGTGCGGTCCTCAATCGCCGGACGGCTGCCCTCCATCCCCTTGCTTCACGTGCGTGCCCTTCTTATCATTTGTTGGCTAGCCCTTTGTATTTCATGGCATGGCTACATGTGCCCTTTGGATTTGATGGCACTTCAACCGGGGGTCTTTTTTCATCCTTCGATGCTAACTCTGAACTCATGCTTCCACCTCCAGCTTAAGCACTTCTATCGATCAATTCTGGTTCAAGATTTGAAACTGACAGCCGAACCCAACGAGTGAAGTATACGTAAGGAGTCAGAAGAAAGCAAGCAATAAAAAAAGAAAGATTTCACGGCGATATCAATTCCGTCATATCTGAAATAAATTCCTGAAATAAATAAAGAATTCTGTCACTTCAAGAAAGAAGGAAGGAATTCCATCAATAATTGCCAAATCCTAAATTCAGTCTTCACTGATAGATAGAAAGATAAATTCTGTAAAGCAAAGAGAAGGCTTGGAATAAAATCCATCTTAATACGAAATTTTTAAATCAAAAATCTTTCCACTTCCAGCGCACCTCCTTTCCATGCTAATTCTTTCTTTTCCACTTCATGACCAGGAATTATAGGTCGGCATTTCTTGAATTCCATCAAGAAAGGCACCTCTGGACGTCTGCTTCAACTTCAAGCCCTTCTAGGGTAGGGATAGGGACCATGGATCAAGATTTCTGGTTCCCCTTCGATTTTCAACTTCGCAGTCTGCTACTATTAGAGGGATATGGATTTCTTTCCCCCGGATATCGATTTATCGGGAGTGCTACTCTTTCCATCAAAGCAATCACACCCTTAATTCACACTCATTCTGCTCCACTCACACCCGAAAGAAAGCTAGCTCATCTCTCAGACTGGATCCGGTCGTAGAGACTGATTGATCGGTCACCAACCTGCAAGACCAAGAATTTGAAGAAAGATCTCTGCTTAGGCTTAAAATCTCTCTACCTCTCAAAGTCACCACTCCGTCCAGGTGTGGAGGTCAGAATCCCATCCTATCCACCCGGGCCGTCGTCACCACCTTCTTTTGTCCGATCCTTCTCCTTTTGAATGATCGTCACGCTTCTCTTGAGATCGAGATCAGCTTCCCAAGTCAGAACTAGAAAGAATAGTAAATAGCACCGCTGATAGACTTCATATGAGAAAATGGGATGATTCCTCAGGCAGTGTAGCTTTGTCGGGGTGCACCTTTGGTAGCAGCGGCATCTCTATTTCTCTCTGCAAATGCATCCCATTGAGACTTCTCCCCCTGGGCAGGATCTTCCAACCTTTCATTCATTTCTTGATCCATCAACCTGGGAGCGAAGCCCTTCATCTTTCTCTTTTTGCTACTAATAACTGGGCTTCCCTTCACCACAAGATGCAAAAGATTGGAAGAATCGCTTGAGAGACCGTCCGCCCAACCTGTCAGATATTCTTGGACTCGCTTTGAACCAAAAGAGATGCTGCTTGATCCGAGTATGCTACTTGCGTAGTAGATCCAGCCATTACTATCAAAGCGTCTTTCCCACTTGAGAAAAGGAGTGATTTGCGCTCGTCCGATTGACGATGAAGGGGCCCTTCTCGCTTAGTGGAAAAAGTACTCGAATTGGCAATACGAACCTAATGGTTAGCTTTTGATGCCACCATACCATAGGGGCTCTAGCTTACGACTATCAAAAAGAAGGCGATAGGGAAAGGCATCGCTAGATCGACTTTCAAAGTCCGGCTGGATGGGAATGATTTCCGGGGAAGAAGCCCCGGCTGCCATGCCAGCTCGATCTAAGGTGGGAAGGGATCGAGACCTTTCTCGCGAAGATGGTCTTCTATAGTTTCAAAATCTCGACTTTATAACAAAACTACTTTCTTTCTTCCATGCCGCCGTCGAAGGCCCGGCTTAAGACATTGACTTGGGTCTTGCAGCTGCCAACCTTCAAAGTAGGAGTTCGGGATCTTGTCATGAGCATGCTCCAGAGAAGGCTTTTTCCTTTATTTATCTACCCGCCGTTGGTGACCGAGCGAGGATGATCTTATTCATGATCGGCCAAGTCCGAAAGCTGCAAGAAAAGGGGGCCAGAGAGAAGGTCTTTTAAGTAGAGAGATGTTCCCGCGGCGAAGAAGTGGAATGATCATCAGAAGGAGGTGAAGGGCTTAACAGCGCCTGGCGGGAATAAGAAAATAAGGAAATTGGGTCGGGTTTGGTCATTCATTCTTGCTTTTTTGGGATTGAAGGATAAATTACAAGCAAGTCGTGTTTGGAGCGAACGAATTACCTCCTTTGAAAAAGAATTTCTTTGGTTATGGCCGATACCTATTGTTGTCAATGAGAAGATCTACCCGGAAAGGGAAAACAAGATCGGATAGTTGGGCAGGCGCTCCCCTTTGGGTGTGGCTGTGTATGGATAGGCTAAGGCACCTTAGTGTGCAAGGGGCTAAGTCGTTCATTCAAGGACCGGAGCTTTCATCTGAATTCCCCTATGTTCGAGACCATTATTTCTTAGAGTCGTTGAAGGAAAAAAGCTGGATAGAGAGGCCGGGTAAATGGTCCAAGGGTCCTTGTCCAAAGGCGGCTAAGCCCTTTCCAGCAACGTGGAAGAGGAGAGCTTGCTCAGGGAATTCAAATGGGAGACTCTCGTTCGGATGACTGTCGGTATGATGATGTGCTTGATGCTAAAGCTGCCTATTCTCGCTGAGACTCTTGTCGAATCCAATCTTCTTTCTGGAGCACCTATATGAAAGGGAAATCCGGATGAGTAAAAAGGGGCCTTCCTAGTCCTTGAAGTTGTTAGAGTTCGGACTTATCGACTTGTGTAGTAATAGAAGCGATCTTCTTTACAGGCGCCTACCACCCCTAATTGATTAAAGAGAAGGGAGCCGCCCTAGTAGCATGAGACGACAGCCTTGCATAGGAGTAGTTCTGACTCCGAGAATAGAATCTTATCCCCGCCGACTAAGCCCGGACTCTTTCGCATCGCGCTAATTCAGTGCCAGCCGTTGGTGAAAGACCTGCATGGAGCCGAGCCCTTCTCACCTACCTGCTTTGGGGAGAGTTTGATCCGGACAAAACTAGTGGGTGTCGCCTCCTCGAAGCAGCTCCCTCTCGCCCCGATTGATGAAAAAGAAATAGAATTGGAAAAGTCCAAAGAAGACTTTGACCCCGTAAGCTAAACTGGGAATCTCGTACGAAACTGAGAATGTGATCATGACAGCACATCGAAAGAAAGCGGCTCGTGGCTTTCATATCTTGGTAAATAAGAGATCGATCCCGTAGTTCAATCCTGGGAAGGGTCAAAAAGTGTATCCACCCGGTCCGGGGAAGGTGTGTGAAATCCTCTCACGTTCTTGGTCAAGTAATGGCTCTAGCTTCATTCTCGCTTTGGGATCATCTCGCCTTCGTGGGTCTCCGCTTTCCAGCTGCGGAAAGCTTCACTCCTTTCACTGAATGAAGACCAAGGAAAGAACTTCAAATGTTTAACCATTTAGCTATGGATGCTTAGCGGGGGTTGAGAGATCCCTTGTCGCCGACAAAGAAAAGAAGGTAGAACCAATGGGCCCTTAGTCCGCCCCTTATGTAGTACATAGAGGCGTCGCGAAGGAGTGAAGAATGCCCCTTTCCTCCCCTTAGTCCATAGGAAGAACTGGACGACCAAATACAAGCACTGACTTCCAAAAATAGATAGCCTGCCTCTCTCTCCTTTCTTGCAGCTTACGAACCCAGCCTTTCCCCCGAAAACAAGATTTACGCAGAAAGGTAGCGAACTCTTTTTGCTCAATAGCTAAATAAAGATAAACCAAACCACCCGAAGAGGAATGAAAGCTTCAAATCGAGTTCTCTCTAGTAAAGAAGTGGATTTCCTTAAATTTTTTTAAGGAAAGGCAATAAAAAAGTACAGAGGTCTTGCGAGGCGGTCGTTGGGATCGAATCTTCCCGGCAGCGGGCGAGAAGACCTCAGTTGGAGACGGGGCGGCTTTCTCTATTTCACGAAGATGTCATTTTCAAGATAGGATTTTTGGTTGTAAATCAATGTGAGTAGCCCTACTTTCCCCACTTTCAGCTATCCTTTTTCTGCCTTCCACTTTCGAGAGCTAGACCAGACTTCCTTATCTGGCTTCCAGTCTACTAAGGACAGCTGGCTCAGACACTGGCTTTGAGTTCGGACTTCCTTCTTTCTATGACCAGATCAGGAGCTGCATGATCCGATGAGCTATCAGCTGAGAGACTGGCTTCTCGGTTGTTAGTAACGACTCAGACAGAGCAGCTTACCTTGCTATGGTGAGTTATAGAATCAATTGAGCGAAGCTACCTACTTAGCTGATCTAGTTAGAGGACTTCTTTAAAGAAGGGCTTTAATCCACAGAATTGAGTTTCCATTATAATGGTGAAAATGCTAATGGTGAGATTGGTTACAGGAGCTAGTTTTAAAAGAATCAATCAATCAAGCTTGGACCCGTGCAATTTATAGGCCTCCCTCAAAAGAACCAGTCCAGACAATCATCTGACTCCCCGGAGATGATAGCTTCTTTTACTATTGCTTCTGAGTTCGTATCGCTACAATAGAAGAGGAAATTTCATTGATTCATAAACTCGTATGTAGTCACTGAACGGCACCGCTCGATTCTACTGCCTAAGATGTCCCTCCCGGTACCTGCTTGAGTTAGCGTAAGCGGCTCGTAAGACCAAGGAGTTAGCCACCTTCCGGGTGAGAGGAAAACTAGACCCAGCTAAACGGCGTTGGGAGAAAGAAAGGGATAGAGCTCTGAAATAGTTAACTCAGAGCTGGGGTGGGAACCCAATCGATGTGTCACAAGAAGGCAGTGATGAAGTTGGTGATTGTCGCCTGTTAGTGTTAGAGATTCAGATAGAGGAATGCAAACTAGCAAACTGCTCTATCAGCGGAAAGAGAGAGAGAGCCAATACATGACAGGGGGGAGAAGTTAAGCAGGTTTCTTAGACGGAAGGTTCTTAGTCTAATCGGAAACAGAACCCGTCTGTAACCACAATGACTATATGCTTAACACACCTTCAGATCGAAGAAGGACTTTTTGGAATGGGAATGGATGAAGCGGGGTGGAGGAATGGTCAACTCATCAGGCTCATGATCTGAAGACTACAGGTTCGAATCCTGTCCCCGCCTAATCACTTGAGATCTTTTTTGGGGTGGTAAAAGTTGTGTTGCCAGCTAGCGAATGTTCGGATGGTGAACAGTTCAGTATCAAGTCTGTAACGAAGCTAGTACGGTTCAATGGTTGTAGAATAATAGTTAAAATTCCGGGTAACTGGATCGCCCCGGCGGGGTTGCTCTGACTCAGACGGCCCTGAGAAGCGCAGCACTCCGGTAACGGATCCTGTGACGTCCCGTCAATTTGAAGTACTTACGTTACCGTTATTATTTATATTTTATTCGCAATTGATTTCGACCCTTGTATTTCGCTTTGTTTTGCTCACGATTTACTGGTATTGAGTATCGGGTTTTCGTGTTTACTGATTTGTCCCTCGAGACGTAATAATATTATTTTATCTAAGTGCCAATTAGTTAGTATCCTCATAAATATAAGTTGGAAGGTTTATGCCAAATTTGTCGGTTATTGGATCCTTTATCCTCGAGATATCGTGCTTTTGCTCTTGTGTGCTCTTTTACCGAAATCGTGCGAATCTCGAAATCGAAAGTGAAAATAAAATATTAAATGAACCTAATGTAAAGTAAATAAAAGTATGAACAATTCTAAGTTCAACGCAAAAAGAATCGGGAGTTTTCGATGAACGAAACTCCCAAACGGTCAAAAACAAGTCTGCAGAGCCTGCCGACCAGCCAGCAGCTGGCAGGGATTCAGCCGGCGGCTGAATCCAGCCAGCCGACGGCTGGAGTGGTCTGGACAGGTCTTGGTGACTCATTTTTGCATGTAAATTGAGTGGGGACACTTGGCAAAACCCGATTTGACCCCCACATTTCCAGAAATTCAGTTTCCTAGGTGATATATCACTTTTCTTTAACTTTTTCATTCATTACTATCATCACAAAACACACACACACAAGTGTGTTTCTTCCTAAACTCCCTCTTGTTCTTCATTTCCTCCCATTGTTGCTGTAAATCCCAGCCACTTTTCACCATAAAAACATCATATTCACCACAATAATCAAGTATATTCATCATAAGGAGCATGGAGTGGTGATTTTCGGGGTGGTTTCTTGAAGTTCTTCATCATTTCGGGTTTAATCTTCTTCAAGATCAAGCTAGATCATCTTGCTTTCGATTTTCTTGGGGTATAATACCTTTCTTCCACTGATTTTATTTCATTTTTATACTTGCATGTTTAATCTAACATCAAAGAAAGGTTTTTATAAAAGTTCCTATGGAGATTTATCTAAAAACATAAATTTTATAAACTTTTACCTTAAATCTTGATATAAAAATATGTTATTTGAAGAAATCTATGGATGTTATTAAAGGTTTTTAAGTTGCATGTCGAGATCTACTGAAAATATACTTGAAAATGCTTAAAAACGATAAAATAACGAAAATCTGGAGCTGTCTGTCAGCCTCCAGCCGACGGCTGGATTATCTCAGCCGGCGGCTGGATTATCTCAGCCGGCGGCTGAATCAGTCTGTTCGTTCAAATCTTGCGTTTTGCTAATTTTCGGTGGTTGTCTTGTGTTTTGGAGGCGGGTATTCTCATCACTACACCACTGAAGTTGTTGATTCCATATTCTTGTCAAATCAAGCGAGTGATATCGGTATAACTTGTTACTCTTGTGAATCTTGTGATTTCGTTATATTCGTTATTCGGTTTTAGCCTTGAAAACGGTTAGGATAATTATTACACCAACACTCGTCGTATTTTATCGGATTGGACTGATTTTTGGACAAATATATTAAAGGGTAATATAATCAAAGTATCGTATTTAACTTATTATCGTATATTGTATTATGAGAATGGTTTTGTTGTTAAGCGGGGAAAGTGATTGAAATTTGGACGAATATTTTATGACGCGGAAGCGCTGCCGAAATTTCAACTCACGACTTTTTACGACACTAAAACACTTATATAAATAAATTGTGTACAAAAGTAACATATTTTACAATAACATTGTCTTTGGACTCAAAGACACCAACGCAATCACAAATGTCATAATATTACTTAAAACGGACATTTTAAACATCTTTGCGATACTTTAAACTTCGTCTCAATTTAATCATCGTTTTAAGTCATCAAAGTATGTCTTGCGGCAAATTTTATAAAATGGTTTTGAAAGACATTTTACTCTAAATATTTTGGTATGAAAACACTTCAAATATTTCAAAGTGTCAAATTGGACATTTAGATTGATTTTGACTAAATAAGTCAACTTGATTGACATTTGACTTTTATAAGTCAACATAATTGACCTTTGACTTCTACAAGTCAACATCTTAATCTTGGTCATTATATTGAACATTGGTATTAATATTCCTTTCGACTTGGAGTTATCACTCGTTTCCAACGGTCGTTGTGGACGTGAAAGATCGATATCTTGCCGATCGGCCCTTCTCTGGCGCGGAACATCGTCTTCTTAATCCGTCATCCTTATTCGACTTATTAATCGTTGGAATGTTATATTAAACTTAATCTTAACCGACAAGGCTAAACCGAACTATACTTGTAGAGATACTGAGACTATATTATTGTTGTTTAAGGCACTTAGACGGTGGAATTGTGATCCTGTGATTATTTACCCGAGATTTGCTGGAATTGTATTGTGAGTTATTCGTAGCCCTTGTCTTTACTATTTTTGGGCTGTAAAGCGTATTTTATAAAACTGTCTGCGTATGCGGAATGTTATTAATCATCTTATTGTGTATTTTAAAACTGTCTGCGTATGCGGAATGTTATTAATCATCTTATTGTGTATTTTAAAACTGTCTGCGTATGCGGAATGTTATTAATCATCTTATTGTGTATTTTAAAACTGTCTGCGTATGCGGAATGTTATTGATTATCTTGTTTACCTAGTAGAATAGGTCTGCCTTAGATTGGGTGCCTTATATACTCGTTAAGCTTCGTGCCCAACGGTTACATATATATAGCTATATGGGTTATTTCGCCTAACCCTCATCCCTCAGTAGGTATCTATGTGTGGATGTTATGACCGTACTTGATTTATGGGTGCCTTTGGTTGGCACTGCCTTAGGAATTGCGTCTTTAGGACTGGCAAGGTTCGATGTATAACTAATCTAAGCATGGGATCCTCACTAGGGTTGAAAACAAGATAATGGGTTGAAAACAAGATAATGGGTTGAAAACAAGATAATGGGTTGAAAAACAAGATAATGGGTTGAAAAACAAGATATGGTTTGAAAAGATATGGTATTTGAAATTATAATGTTTATTGACACTTGTCGATGGGTCAACTTTTACTTTAAATTTGCGAATAATTCACCAACATGTTGTTGATGTCGTTTTAACGCTTTGCAGGAAATTGAGGATTTCCGTTGATCATGCCATAGTTTATTTTTGGATCGCTTGCTTTTGGGAAATTTGAATTTATATTGTTTATTGTAATTTCCATGACGATCCGTTTGCTTATTTCTTTTGGAATTGTATTCGTACTTGGCGCCTCATCGCCTTGACTTATTGTTGTATTTTGTAACATTTGGCATGATCAATTTAATTTGATGTTTTGTTTATCGGTTATATTGTTGTAATCTCGACTTTGATATTATAACTGGAACATCTCGCGTTTCCGCTTCCAAGCGGGGTGTGACAGAAGTTGGTATCAGAGCCAAAGGTTATAGCGAACCGAGTGATTTTAACTGAGTAAATCACTTGGACTATGACCATAGGCTTTTTAAAATCGGTTTTTACTCTGATTGCAATGTGTGCACTATTTTTCATACGTGTTTAATTTCGCGTTGTGTTTTGGCATTTGGCCTTGTTTTTGTGTTGCACACATTTGCTGATCGAGTCTTTCCTTTTTATTTTAGGACAATGGCACCTACTAGGAGAGTTGCGACACGAAGTTCCGCGCGACGTGCTACTGCGAATGCGAGAGCGAATACCGCGAATTCGAACGCGAGGGCTAATACCGCGAATTCGAACGCGAGAAATAATGCTTCGAACGCGAGAGCTAATACGTCCAATGCAAGAAGGAACAATGTGGAGAACGATACGAATCCTGACATGGCACAGATGATTGCTCAACAGATAGCGGCAATGATGCCCGAGCTTGTAGCTCAACTGAGGGAGGGCACAACCCAAGGAACTGGTGGTGGTTCGGGTTCTGGAAATCCCGAGCCGATTGTCAACAATGAGGGTCCTGAGCCGGTTGCTAATAATGAAGGACCCGAAGTCGTGATTACTGGATCAGGTAGGGCAGAGGGCTCGACCCAACGCGCTGGGTGCACGCTGAAGACTTTTATGAGCTGTAAGGCCCCAGAGTACAGAGGCAATGAGGGAGCGACTGGAACGCTCCAGTGGATGGAAAAGATGGAATCTATTTTCGATGCTATTGACTGTGCGGACAAAGATCGAGTCCGATTTGCTGCGTTTGTATTTCAAGGAACGGCTCTGACGTGGTGGAATTCAATCGTGAATGTGCGAGGCCGAGCTGAGATCAGCAAGATGACTTGGGAGCAACTAAAGGAGTTGATGATTATTGAGTATGTTCCTGAATCTGAGGTTCAGAAGTTGGAGGATGAGTTGTGGAACTTGACCATGGTTGGGTCAGACATCCAAGGGTACACTTCGCGCTTTCACGCTCTGTCCCAGCTAGTGCCGCACTTGGTCCGACCGGAGCTTAAACGTATAGGTCGCTACACTCACGGATTACCCCCAGCAATTCGTAAGAGTGTCCTATCCAGCAAACCGAGCACCTTTCAGAGCGCGGTGGAAATTGCGATTACTTTGACTCAGAATGCGGTTCGGGATGGTGAGTTACCCCCGATGATTGTTAAGCTAAACTCCGAAGGGAAACGGGGTGGTGAAGACCGTTATGGGGATTCGCAGAAGAGACCTAGGAGGCAGGATACTCCTCAAGATGTGCAAGCATATGCAGTAGTGGCTCCGAATGTCAGAGGTGGGCCTCCACAGTGTGATCAGTGTGGTAGTCACCACGCTAAGGAGTTGGCTTGTTGGAAATGCGATAAATGTAAGAAACTTGGTCACACAGGGAGGCATTGTAAGACCATGAAGGGAAAATGTTATGAATGTGGATCTCCTGAGCATCTTAAGGCCAACTGTCCCGAGTTAGCTCAAGCCGGTACATATACTCCTCCTATCTAAGTTCAACCTGCATTTATCCTATTTGATATTTGATGCTTAATCTTATTATCGTCGGGTTGCACACTTTTCTTTCTCTTCCGTGTATTTCCATTTTCCTTTTTACGCCTTTGTTGCGTTGGAACCGAAGGGAGCTCCTATCTGCAAAGAAGTCGGCGAGACTAGGTTGTCCTACGAGTGTGATTCCGAGGAGTTCGTATTCAAATTTTAATCCATCACCTTGCTTCGACTTGCTAATAATCATTTCGTGCACTTTTAAACCTTCGAGGATTAATTCCGCAATTGCATGGTTCATTATGAACTACGCGTAATTTGGCCAACTACGCCTAGTTTTGAATAAATTATGCAAGACCGGAACGTAATTCCTATTGTTAACAGTTTCAAGTCAATATCTCTCAATTCTACTGATCTCCAATTTTATTCCATCTTTCGAAGAGTTTCATATTTAATGCGTTTAAGATTTTGATATTTGCACGGCTATATCCTTAGCGTCTTCCTTCGAGTTAGAGTAGGCCGTTGCAGGAAATATTTCGAGGACGAAATTCTTTTAACTGGGGGAGGCTGTGACGTCCCGTCAATTTGAAGTACTTATGTTACCGTTATTATTTATATTTTATTCGCAATTGATTTCGACCCTTGTATTTCGCTTTGTTTTGCTCACGATTTACTGGTATTGAGTATCGGCTTTTCGTGTTTACTGATTTGTCCCTCGAGACGTAATAATATTATTTTATCTAAGTGCCAATTAGTTAGTATCCTCATAAATATAAGTTGGAAGGTTTATGCCAAATTTGTCGGTTATTGGATCCTTTATCCTCGAGATATCGTGCTTTTGCTCTTGTGTGCTCTTTTACCGAAATCGTGCGAATCTCGAAATCGAAAGTGAAAATAAAATATTAAATGAACCTAATGTAAAGTAAATCAAAGTATGAACAATTCTAAGTTCAACGCAGGAGTTTTCGATGAACGAAACTACCAAACGGTCAAAAACAAGTCTGCAGAGCCTGCCGACCAGCCAGCAGCTGGCAGGGATTCAGGCGGCGGCTGAATCCAGCCAGCCGACGGCTGGAGTGGTCTGGACAGGTCTTGGTGACTCATTTTTGCATGTAAATTGAGTGGGGACACTTGGCAAAACCCGATTTGACCCCCACATTTCCAGAAATTCAGTTTCCTAGGTGATATATCACTTTTCTTAACTTTTTCATTCATTACTATCATCACAAAACACACACACACAAGTGTGTTTCTTCCTAAACTCCCTCTTGTTCTTCATTTCCTCCCATTGTTGCTGTAAATCCCAGCCACTTTT
>CAJVGC010000210.1:31009-36009 GCA_910822075.1 Senecio squalidus
CGAGGAACACTTGAGAATAGTGTTGGAGTTGCTCAGGAAAAAGTTCTCGAAGTGTGAGTTTTGGTTAACTGAGGTCCAATTTCTTGGCCATGTGGTTAGCAAGGAAGGCATCCACGTTGATCCTGCCAAGATTAAGGCCGTCAGAGATTGGGTTGCTCCTAAGACACCCACCGATGTCCGTTCATTTCTGGGTCTAGCAGGTTATTACCGTCGTTTTATTGAGAATTTTTCGAAGATAGCTTCGCCTATGACGAAGTTGACCCAGAAGAACGAGGAGTTTATTTGGGGTGCCGAACAGGAAGAAGCTTTTCAGTCATTGAAGAGCGGTTGTGTGATGCTCCTATCTTGAGTCTTCCCGAGGGTACCGAGAATTTTGTTGTATATTGCGATGCTTCGCATAAGGGACTCGGGTGCGTACTGATGCAGAATGGAAAGGTCATTGCCTATGCCTCTCGTCAGTTAAAGATTCATGAGAAGAACTACACGACCCATGATTTAGAATTAGGCGCAGTGGTTTTTGCCTTAAAAATTTGGCGCCATTATCTGTACGGTACTAAGTGTACTGTGTTCACCGATCATAAGTCGTTACAGCACATCTTTGACCAAAAGATGTTGAATATGAGGCAGCGCCGATGGGTAGAATTGCTTAACGACTATGATTGCGAAATTCGTTATCATCCGGGAAAAGCTAACGTAGTAGCCGATGCGTTAAGTCGCAAGGAATCGGTTAAGCCGGTGAGAGTTCGCGCTATGATGGTATCCATTCAGTCGAGTTTGAAGACTCGTATTATTCAGGCTCAGCAGGAGGCTCTCACCGAGGATCGTCTGAAGGACGAAGGATTATTTAGTTTGGCACGTCAGTTGGAGCCGAAAGACGATGGGGTATTGTATTTCTTGGACCGTATTTGGATTCCCGTCGGTCTTAGGCAGTTAATTTTGGACGAAGGTCACAAGTCGAATTACTCCGTTCATCCCGGAGCGGATAAGATGTACCACGACTTAAAGGATTTTTACTGGTGGCCTGGCATGAAGAGGGCGATTGCCGAGTATGTAGGCAAGTGTTTGACCTGTTCTAAGGTTAAGGCTCAGAATCAAAAGCCTTCTGGCCTTCTTCAGCAGCCGGAAATCCCGCAGTGGAAGTGGGAAAATATCACGATGGATTTTGTCACGAAACTTCCTAGGTCTTCAGGAGGTTATGATACCATTTGGGTCATCGTTGATCGACTGACTAAGTCAGCGCATTTTCTGCCTATTCGAGAAGATTACCGAATAGAGAAGTTGTCTAGATTATATATTGATGAGATCGTGGCCAGGCATGGAATTCGTGTATCTGTTATTTCGGATCGCGACGCGCGTTTTACTTCGAGGTTCTGGCAGACGTTGCAGCGAGCTTTAGGCACGCGTTTAGATATGAGCACGGCTTATCACCCTCAGACCGATGGACAGAGTGAGCGCACGATTCAGACGTTGGAGGATATGCTACGCGCGTGTGTTTTAGATTTTGGTGGGAGTCGGGATAGACATTTACCGTTGGTCGAGTTTTCGTACAACAATAGTTACCACTCCAGTATTAATTGCGCGCCTTTTGAAGCTCTTTACGGTCGTAAGTGTAGGTCTCCACTCTGTTGGGCTGAGATTGGTGATAGTCAGATTACGGGTCCCGAGTTGATCCAGGAGACGACTGATAAGATCTTTAGGATCAAGGATCGTCTGTTAGCCGCGAGAGATCGCCAGAAGAAGTATGCGGATTTGCGTCGGAAACCTTTGGAATTCAAGGTCGGCGATTTGGTGTTATTGAAAGTTTCTCCCTGGAAGGGCGTATTTCGTTTTGAGAAGCGCAACAAGTTAAGTCCACGTTTTACGGGTCCGTTTAAGATTTTGTCTCGTGTTGGACCAGTAGCTTACCGTATTGAGTTGCCACCTGAGTTGAGCGGTGTGCACAACGTGTTTCATGTATCGCATCTCAAGAAGTGTCTTGCTGACGAGTCATTGATTGTCCCTATAGAGAAACTAAGTTTGGATGATTCGCTTCACGTAATAGAGGAGCCGGTAGAAATCATTGACCGAGAGGTCAAGCGTTTGCGGCGGAGTCGGATTCCTATTGTAAAGGTCCGATGGAACTCTAAGATTGGAGCCGAGTTTACGTGGGAACGGGAGGATGAAATGCAGCGGAAATATCCCCACCTCTTTACTAGTAGCGATGCTCAATAGTAATTTCGAGGACGAAATTCTTTTAACTGGGGGAGGCTGTGACGTCCCGTCTATTTGAGGTACTCGAGTTACCGTCATTATTTATATTTTATTCGCAATTGATTTCGACCCTTGTGTTACGCTTTGTTTTGCTCGCGATTTACTGTTATTGATTATCGGGTTCTCGTATTTACTGATTTGTCCCTCGGGACGTGATAATATTATTTTATCTAAGTGCCAATTAGTTAGTATCCTCATAAATATAAGTTAGAAGGTTTATGCCAAATTTGTCGGTTATCGGATCCTTTATCCGCGAGTTATCGCACTTTTACTCTTGCGTGCCCTTTTACCGAAATCGTGCGAATCTCGAAATCAAAAGTGAAATCATAATATTAAATGAACCTAATATAAAGTAAATCAAAGCGTGAACTTTCCTAAGTTCAACGCAAAAAGAATCGGGAACTTTCGACGAACGAAACTCCTTAACGATCGCGAAAACGAAAATCAGAAAGTGCTGGAAATCACCCGGTGCGCAGCACCATGGCATAGGTGCGCAGCACCTCCTTGCCAGAATTCAAAATTTTACACTTTTGGTCCTTGCCTCGTTTTTGTAATAAATCAACCAATCAAATCTCGACCATGTGCTCTCTTTACTGCCATTTTGCCTGCCCAAAGTGTATCATTACACTTTCCTTTTAATTTCTTTTCTTTTTCATTTTTGCAATCAAGAAACACCCACACAAAAACACCTAGTCCCATTTTCTCTCTAGTTTTTCTCTCTATCAAACCCCATTTCCAGAAGCTTTTCACCATCAAAATCCATTTCTAACCTATACAAATCGTTCTAGACTTCAAGAGAAGCAAAGGGGTGTTGTTTATACCGAAAAAGGACCACTTTTGCAAAGGTTTTGAAGCTCAAATCCGATCAAACTCATCATCCAAGTGTTTCCTTCGGTAGATTTCTTCCTTTTTACTGTTTTTGTTCAAATCTTTAATTGCATGTATGATCTAAGCCTTAAAAACGAGTTTTTGTAAGGATTTATATCACCTTGTGTACAAAAACGATTTTTATATAAACACTACTTGGATCTATGTTTTTGTGGGTAAAAGTTATTTAGAAACTATAAAAATGATGTTTTATAAGTTATCTACTGGTTGCATGTCGAAATCTTTGAGTTACAAAACGATTTTAGCAAGAAAAACACAAATCGGGAAGAATGCAGCAGCTAGGTGCGCCGCACCTGTGCTCAGGTGCGCAGCACCGGGCTGCTGACCTCCCGAAAATGTGTCGTTTTACTCGTTTAAAACTTGTATTCACGTTCTGGACTTTTGTCATTAATATTATGGGGCTGAGATGAGTAAAAACAGTAATAATGGTGATATTTTGCGCATTCAAATCCTTCGTTTTGCTAATTTTGGCGTTTGCCTTGTGTTTCGGAGGCGGATATTCTCATCGTTGTACCACCGAAGTTGTCATTCCAAATTCTGGTCAAATCAAGCGGAGTTAGCGGTATAACTTGTTACTCTTGTGAATCTTGTGATTTCATTATATGTGTATTATTCGGTTTTAGCCTTGAAAATCGGTTAGGATAAATTATTAGACCAACACTCGTGCGTTTGATCGATTTGGACTAAAGTTGGACAAAATGTTAAAATATAAGTAACCAAAGTATTATGTAAAGCTAAATATGGTATTATGTATTATGTATAATGGTTTAAAATGCATTGTTGATAAGCGGGAAAGTGATTGAATAAATGGACTAATATTTTATGACGCGGAAGCGCTGCCGAAATTTCAACTCGCAACTTTTTACGACTTAAAACACTTATATAAATAAATTGTATACCAAAGTAACATATTATACAAAAACATTGTCTTTGGACTCAAAGACACCAACGCAATCTCGAATGTCATAATATTACTTAAATGGACATTTTAAACCTCTTTGCGATACTTTAAACCTCGTCTCAATTTAATCATCGTTTTTAAGTCATCAAATTATGTTTTGCGGCCAATTTTATAAAATGGTTTTGAAAGGCTTTTGCTTAAAACATTTGGTAAGAAAACACTTCAAATTATCCATAGTGTCGAATTGGACTTTTAAATTGATTTTGACTTTAATAAGTCAACATAATTGAAATTTGACCTTCATAAGTCAACATAATTGACCTTTGACTTTCATAAGTCAACATCTTAATTTTTGGTCGACTTAATGAACATTTATATTAATAATCCTTTCGACTCGGAGTTATCATTTGCTTCCAACGGTCGCTGTTGACGTGAAAGATCGATATCTTGCCGATCGGCCCTTTTCTGGCGCGGAACATCGTCTTCTTAATCCGTCATCCTTATTCGATTTATTAAACGTTGGAATATTATATTAAACTTAATCTTAACCGACAAGGCTAAACCGGACCTAGACTTATAGAGGTACTGAGACTGTGTTGTTTATGGTTTAAGGCACTTAGACGGTGGGAGTGTGAGCCTGTGATTGTATTTACCCGAGATTGCTGGAATTATACTGTGAGTTATTCGTAGCCCTTGTCTTAAATATTTTTGGGCTGTAAAGCGTATTTTAAAATGTCTGCTTGTATGCGGAATGTTGTTGATTATCTTGTTTGCCTAGTGGATTAGGTCTGCCTTAGATTAAGCCATTAGCCCTTGTTGGGGCCCCCTGATACACTTGTTAAGCTTTATGCCCAACGGTTACATATATATAGATCTATATGGGTTATAGACCTAACCCTCTCTACTCGGTAGAATGTTTCTAGGAGTGGAAGTTATGGCCGGTTAATTGATTTGTTACCTT
>CAJVGC010000210.1:41009-51009 GCA_910822075.1 Senecio squalidus
GCTACCACCTTTCTCTCTTGACTTTGCTTCGGGTAAACTAACTTTCTTTAGTCTCTATCCTTCTACTAGCCGACTAGGAGTTAGAAAAGCCTGACTTCACGCTTACAGGGTACTAAGATTAACTGCTTTTCTCCTCTAGCCACAGACATACTTGACTACCACAGACCTCCTTTACTACTTGAACTATCAAGCCAATTAGTAACACAGGCTCCTTGTCCGGCTGGGAAGGATCTATACACCAATATGCTCGAGAGGAAGTACTGCACTGCCTGGACAGCTAAAGGATGAACTCTAAAGTTTCCCATTGGATAAGATAGAGCTAATTCTGTATTACCCTCAAATATCGGGGATTTTTATACATCAAGAGAAGGTGGTTTAAAGAATAATGCCAGCTGGGACAGATCTTATTTGAAAGAAAGTTAGCAACCGTTGGCTTGTAGGACTGTGCTACTGGACTGGGTTGGCTACTCTCTGTGATCCCAGCTGCTATTATCAAATAGCTAGGACTGATTCTACAGCTCCTTCACACAGGGTACGGAGGGGGGATACCTAAAGAGAAAGTTTAGAGTTCTTACTTCCAGCCTTCGTTGCTTCACTCTCCTAGGAAGGACTTTACCTCTCTATCTTATAGATGTAATAGGATTTATTATTCTTCCTCTTAGAGCTTTCCCTCATATTACAGTACTAGAGGCATGGAGGAAGCATTGAAAGGAAGGAATGAAAACCTTGCTTCCTAAGCATACTGAGAAAGAATTAGCAGAGTCCTCTCCCTCCTCCGGCAAAGAGAGAAGCGGGCTAACCCAAGAGAGAGACCAGCCCTAATTGCTCTTAAGGTTAGTTAATGGCTTTCAAGGGATGAGGGACATTAGCCACTCTCCTGCTCCTACCTCGCTAACAACCAGTGTTGCAACAACTCCTAAATCAATAGGGCCATAAAGACTAGTCCTACTTGCCCTAGAGATTAGTTAATAGCTTCAAAGACCGGCAGGAAGTCATACAACCTAGCTCTCCTTACTTGATAGGAGGGAAAGAGATCCGAGAGTTTTGACAGTAGTGGGAAGAGAGGGCTCGTTTGAAGACTTTCCGCTCATCTCCCGCCTTCGACTTGAAAGCGATAGGCTTTTAGCTCCTCTCCTGCTTGGAAGCTCTCTTTTAGTCGGGTATGTCGGTCATCCTAACGGATTGCATGTATTCTAAGATCTTGGCTTAGGTTTGTATGAATGCATGTATTTGAGGTTTTGCTAGGTTGCTTCCTTTCTTAACAGCTAGGAAAGAAAAAGTAGCTTCAAACCCTATTGAATAGGTTGAGTTATAGGGTGATTGACCTTGCAAAAGGCTAAATAGGTCTATAGGCTAATGGAAAGGGGAAAGGGGAAGTTCCAATTCAAGCTTTTCAAAGGTTATACATTAGCGATTGATTCGGAGGATAGAGAATTGAGTTGGAAGGCAGTTCAGTCTTGAATCTTACCTCCCTCACTGATTGACTCCTCCGGGAAATGTCGAATAGTAGGGACAGCTGAAGGGTGATATTCTTTCTGGATGGAGAGACAATTCTAACGCAACTGTTAATGGCCGAGCCTCCTCTTCTTGTTTATCTAGGCTTACCTCCTCCTTACTTTACTGGGTTAAGGCGATAGAGGGCAGTTTCTTATGTCTTATTTGATCGTAGGTGGTAGGCACAGCTTCGTAGACAGCCTGGCTAAGATGTATCTATCTTAGAAAGACCTCTTTGTTTGCCATGATATACCGCTCCGTGGGGCACCCTTAACGTTTAGGCACTAAGCTATACAATTTCTGGGTGGATTTTAACGCCTTTCGAAATCTTTCTTTAAGGCACTAATCAGTTTCGTTATTGAGCGCCTCAAAAGGACCCTTTCTGCAGTACTAGACCAGGGTCACCAATTCCCGATCGTTACGCCCCCTTTCTAACACCCATAGTTCGGAACCACCCCTCTCATATTAACAGTTTGAAGCACTAGCCATTCACTGAGATCACTCCTTTCTTGTGTAAGAGACTAGACAGACCCAGCTATTTTATACTAGAGAGCTCCTCCTTTACAAAGCTAAGGCTGAACTGACTGAGATCACTGACCGGTAGCAGCTAACTCAATGGCAAGCTATCATCCCCTCTAATAGCACTCTCTGTATACAGTACTTAGAAGCATTAAGGGTAGGCCTGTCAATAGACTCTCTTTCTCTCAGCAGAAGCACTGGAGACTTGACTCAATCACATACTAGGGATCCCCTCTTTCTAAGCTTGGCAGTGTCTCTTCTATAGAGCTGGGTAGCTGGGTAGAAGGAATGTACCGACTCTCCTCACTTACTATAAAAGGTGTGGATTAGCAGCTCAGACCTTGAATCGGCTGGTTAACGATGCTAGTAACTCAAATCTAGGACTAGGAAGAGACCTCTTTCTTGTTCTGTTGTTCGAGGAATTGCTTCAAGGGAAGGAAAGGAAGTAGGAAAGTAGCTTCTGAGAGAAATGTAAGAATTGCTGTTCTTAGCAGGCCTGGGCAACGATACCCTAACTCAAATACCTCAGCCGGTGATTAAGCCTGTAGCCGGTCTAGCTCTCGGAGTTCCTGGTATTTTATATAGGGCTTTTCCTTGCTCTTTTCCCTTGCATCTAAGCGGAATGCCATGAATCGAAACGATGCCATCAAAGGAAGTAGTAAAGTAAGAATAAGAGGAGTTTCAGGCTTCTGCCCAAAATCTAGTAAAAAGCCTATTCCGAAAGTACTATCAAACGAAGCTCAGTTCAAGGCTGTTATCCCAACTACGATCACACCATCCCGAGAGTCAGCCCATCCATCTTCCCTCGCTCTGAAGCTAGAGCAAGCCTGCCAAAGAGGGATAGGCATGATCATTCTATTCTAAAGGTATAGATCCTGAACTAAGGACTTCAAGCTAGAAGTTCTCTATGTGTGAACATAGGATCCTATATAAACAACCGGAAATGCTAGACTAACTGCTCTAGAGGCAACCTACTGGAGAAAGCCAGAGGAGGGAAGTTAAGAGGATTAGGGAATAAACGAAGGAAAGCTTAACTCGCTCGAACTTCCGAGGTCCAGTGAACCCCTGTTTAGCTTTTCTCTTTTGCCTATGAGGTTTGATGACAGACCGTGGTAACTTCAGAAGCAGAAGAGGAGATGACCTTAGAAGTAGGAAATCAACACAACAAGAAAAGGAGACCCAAGCACAGCCAACCTACCTTAGTCTCATCCTTTACACGCGGTCCAACCTTGCTTGCCTGCTCCTCTTGGCATCTAGGGTTATGTTATGGCTACTGCCTACTATCTTTCTAATAGCGAGGGTGCTTGAATCCGAGTCATATGACATTCAAAGCCTTCTCTTTGAGATAGGTAACAGACTCAGCTGCTAGCCTTTCGAAATCTCTTTGTCGAGATCACGAATCAGCAGCTATAGAAGGAGTTGTTCCAGAACCCGCTGGTGGGAGTACTTTTTTTAAGAAGGGCTACTGGTATGACATCAATCACTCTTAGAGTCTTAGCTGGGAACATTCTATTCCGAAAGTCAATGCCACAGCTTCTTTTCAAGCATCAACATCAAAGTGCTCCAATGCCCTTACTTGAATCTAATCGGGAGGTCGATGTCCAGGGAATTGATAGAGTCAGACCTGAGAATGTAGTGACTAAGAAGGAGGGCTTTGAATTTAAGATGGAAAGCTCCTATTGAGTAAGATTGCTCGCTAGTTGCCATCAGTTCAATCCTTCAATCCAACCATCGGACAGAAGTCAGCTAGTGCACTTCGAGAGCGCAAAGACAGAATTGCCGTAAGGGACAGAACTTCGGTAGTGCACTTCGACAGCTAAGCTTAAGTTTAGGGATTCCGCTAGTTCGTATGCCTATATAGTCAGTTAGTTGCCCTCATTGCCATCAGTTCAATCACTGAAATCAGTTCAATCTAGAAATAAGTATCATTTCACCATTAGGTAGAATCCACTTTATCCATTTCAATCTCTGTCATCGAAGGAAAAAGGGCTAGCATCATTTCTCCATTGGGGAGATACCACTTTTGAAATGAAAGATCAACTCTTCGAAGGGAAAAGCTCAAGTGTGAAATTACAGCTATATTGGCATCGACTATGTCTCTCATCGGTTCTCCAGCATGCGAGTTCATTCAGTATCGAAGTCAGCTAGCCTTCATTCAATCAAGGCAAGTTCAATGGGATCTCCCTTGTCTCTCAGTCTCAGTTGCAATACTTGTACATGAAAGGCAGTGAAATAGAAAGAGGATTGAATATCTCACTTCAATACCGATCTATCGAACTGTATACCATCAATAGAGAACTTCTCCGAGCAGTTCTAATGCTATACCGCTGGAATTCCTATCCAGTAGTAAACTTCGACAGCAAGGACCGTTTCACTTGTCTAGATGGCCACATCTAAACTTGTACTTATATGCAATAAATACCGAAATAAGTCGAGTAGTGCCCGCGATGGACTTGCTAAGTACTTGACTTCAAAGACAGCTAGCTAGTTTCATTCAATAAAGAGGATTGATACCAAAATCACTGGCTTTCTACCCGAGTTATTACCATCTGGGTGTTCTAGCGACTGACTTGCCCGCATCTCCTGCCTTAAAGCTTTCACTGCTCAAACTAGGGGAGACCGCTGAAAGAAGTCAACTAGTTGCCATCAGCTCTGTCCCAATCTCTGGTCAATGATTGAGTCCGAACTCACCTAAAACGGCGTATAAGGGCAAATCTACCTAAGAAAAACTTATGTTTAGCTGCAACTGTTGGGAAATCATCATTGCCTTCAAAAGACAGGCTTTTTTAAGCCTTATTTTTCAGTACAGTACAGGGCTTCATCTTGCACTAGTGGAGATACCCTCTTGATCAATTCATTTTTGAAATTATGATTCTTGAAATAGGAGCTAACCCTGTCGACTATACCGGATAAGGGGCATAACGAGCGGGAAAAGGGATTGCCCGTCATATCGATCAAAAGCATAAGCTATCGGATTACAGAGGATAAAAGCCTAAGCTATCGGATATCGGACAATTCATTCCTATAAGAGAACTCCACCCGAAAGAACTAATAAATCATTGGTTGTCTACTAAAACCATTCTTGCTAAGAGCTAGAAGCACAACAAGATGGTGTTATAATACCTTTTGATATGTAATGATACCTAAGACCTGCTACCTCATTCACGATGGAATACCACAAGAACCAGGAATACCACTAAAACCAGTCAAATGGAATAACACACATCCTATGCGACCCTATAGAATGAGTAAATCTTATGTCAGTCTCGAGCTCAGAATAGCTCGAGGGGATTGGTGGCGCTGTTAATCTCAGACTGGGTAAGGGCACAAAAGGAAAACCTTAATTGTGTTCTCCTTTTGGAAAAAAACTAACATTCCCATGGGATAGCTACAACTCAAGTAGGAGAAAAAGCTATTCTTGCCTGTACCATTGCTGATGTTTCTTGATGTCCATTCCTCGAAACCTCTCATAGCTGATGGTCTTATAGTCTGGAACAGCACATAAATTATGTGAGCAACACATGCTATGACTAGTATGCTCACCACCATGAACAAAAGGTATGACACAACCTCCGGTTGAAAAACATAAAAAGCCTACGGATATTATTCATTCATACAAAAGTAAAATTTAGCATGCCTTTCGAACCATGGTTGGAATCCGAATTCAAAAGTCAGCAAATCAAAGAGGAGAAAAAACAAATCCTTTTGAGATTTTGGAAAAGCTTTCATTCGGATCTTATGAGTGATTGGAAACAAAAGAAACTGAAAGTTGAATCCAATCCAACTAATATTGCTCAATACAAAAACAAAGTATTTTCACTCTTAAGATATCATAAAAATAATTCAGATTTATCAAGAGAAGAGTTGCAACAGAAAATCGAGAGTCTCACCATGAGGTTTGATGAGAGAGATATTTATAGCTCTTGTAGTACTATTCTGAAGAGATTAATCTCCCCTGATGAAGAAAGTGCTAAAGAATATCTCAGAAGTAAGGATCTATCAGAGGTGGATAGAAATATGCTTTCGGAATTTGGTCAATATACAATTGAAGCATTAATTATTTATGTTCTATGTTCATTGTTTTCATCCGAATCAGAAGGATATGTTCGTGTAGCAACTTTGGTTGATTATTTAGAAAGAAATGTAAGGGCACAAGCCTTACTGTTAAGAATGTCTAGAAAATAAAAAAATAAAGAATTCCCTCTCCCTTATGCTATCTGGATCTATGGTAATGAAATCATTTATCTTCTTATCGCAGAAAGATTGAATGTCATTTGTGATTAGCAGTCAAATGGAATGAGCATAATCAGAAATATGGTTTGTGGCTCACTTCGTACCTCTTCTAATCGTTGATATTGAAACGCAAAGGTCTAAGCTAGTAAGTAGCTCATCCCTAGCTTTTTCTTTCTTGGTATGTGGTCTCCTGCCATTTTTCTTTTTTATAGCACTGTAGTTGCATAAGCAGTCAAGTTCAGGGGACGGAGTTCAAGGCGAGTAGTCTCTCTGGAAGTAGGTTCATCCCCCTCTTGGTTGGCGATGGCCAGGTCTTTTGGTATAAATGACTTGCGATAGTCTAGCTAGCGAAGTAGGGTAGGATAGCAAACGAAGCGATAAGGAACGGAGTCTGTAGCTGCCCTTCTATCTTTCTTTTAAGAAAAAGAGTGAATCTATAGAGAGCTAATAGACTATATGCTTCTAGTACCCGAAGGTGAAATAAGCAAGGCTAAAGTGAGTCTCGTGCGCTAAGCAGGAGTAGGTCTTTGGTCAGTGCGCCCACAAAGTAAGGGAGGTTAAGACTTTTCTTACATAGACGGAAGTTTCACTTCAAGCTAATGCGTAATTAAGAGAGACTTTCACTATGCTAAAGTGCAGTGGGCTAGCTTTAGTTTGTCTGGTCTGGTATCGATGCATGCAATAGGAGTTCTAGTCTTGCTATATGTCTGAGCTTGTTCCCCTCTATACAGTGCAGGTTCGAAGACTAGGCGAAGATCGGAGACTAAACACGAATCATCAATTCCTTTGACCATTCGTTTTGAGCCTCCAATTCTTTTAGAAATGCTAACGAGGTTCAATGATGCCGACGAAGGGAACCAGCTGAAAGGTTATCAAAGGCAGGCGCGTAACATAGGCAGACTCATAGGAGAAGGCTGTGCGTGTAAATCCCAACTAGAGAGCTCCTTTTCATTCGATTTCTATACTATAAAGGGCGGCTACTCGACCTATTTGGAAAGAGCTACTCTAAAGCCTATTCTGTTACTTTTTAGTCGATTTCAGTTTCAAAGATCACTTTTCTCAGGCCAAGACCGTAGGAATAAAAAAACCACTTCTCATTCAGGAGCGGGAAACTCAATAGCATTCAAAACCGTCAGGATTAGAACGGATAGAACGGTAACCGAAGGAGCCCATTTCTTTTCCTTCGCCTTTCTTTCATTTCATTATAAAGTTCCTTCTTTTTGTTACCCGGCTTTGATGAGATAGGATCGGTAAAAGGTCTGACTCTATGGTAGCCGCCTTGATTCAATTTCCCTTAACGAGCTACGAATCAAATAAGGTTACGGGCTTCCTGCCCTAAGAGTGGGTATTCGCAATCACGAAAGTACACTCCTGTTGTCTGCTAATCAATCCGAGACAACAACAACAAAGCGAAAGACTACATTTTAGAGAGTATTAGAGGTTATTGAGCTGGTGGCCGGCCCCCGACCAAAAAATCCTATTTCGATTGTTTTTACAATTCGATGACATATTTCCCCCAGAAAGTATACAGCAAATTCTTTCTGTGAAAACGGGGAAAATTCAACGTATGGCAGAATTAGATCCTGATCCTTTTTGGACCGAGCAAAGCAAAGAGACTGAAAGTAGATAGGAGTACAAGGGCATTTCAAACGAAAGGTGCATTTCCTCAGTTGATAGAAGAAAGAGTGCAGTCCAGCGCTACGGCTTAGTTAGGGGGCTAAGAGCCATGGCTGGCTTATAAGGAGAGTCTACGGTAAGCAAGAGAGTCCACGGCACCTAAGCTATTCACATATTAGGATTGGTTAGTAGTCTTTGATTATGAGACTAGGGAAAGTGAGACCATAGCCCTAAGCTCTTCTTTAATAGCTTATAGTGCACTGAACTGGGAAAGAGAATGAAAGATTGATCTCCTATTGTAAGCAAGACCCTAATCTAAAGCCAGAATCAAAGGCAATGCCACGGGGAAGTGAAAGGTGGCATGAAAGTAGAATCAGATTCTCCGAAGCAGACTGGCTTGAATTCATGTCATGCTTGAAGACTGCTTGAAAGCTAATCCTGCCTTCCTTCTTGCTTGACTGACTTTCAAAAAAAGCAATTCCACCGGGGAAGGATCCACGAAAGCCCTCGCTTGCTACCGCTTTACCTTGCCTTCCAATCGTACTTCTAGCGAGGAAGGCCTTCTAGCAAGGAAGTTGCAGCTTTCCGCTTGCCTTTCTCCTCTTTCAATCTAGTCTGCTTTCTCTTCCTGCTAACAATCGAAAAGATATGTCCGAATGTTGAGCCTCTTTTCAGACCGGCAAGTTGAGCTTGAGCTTTCAGATGAGATTGCCTTAGTCGAGTCTTTTCAAACCTTTCACTCTCCCTCTCCCGTTGGTCGAGCTGGTTGCCCTCCTGCCTTTAAGCGAGTGGAGCGACGTGGTTCTCCTAAGAGTGAAAGTGGAACGGGTAGAAGTCGGCTAAACACCCCTAGCCTCTCCTTTCAGTCGAGTGGCTATCTCTCCTCTCCCGCCTTCTTCATTAAAGCGAGCTATTTGAAATTCCTTTCACTCTCCCTCTCCCGCTTATTCATTAGGGCGAGCGGCTTTGCACCTACGGGAGAGCTAGTTAGTCTTCCTTCCTCGCCAGCTAGGTGCTTGCCGGCGAGGGGAACTGCGAAAGGTGTTATGCTTTCCTGGTTCTATTGGGTTAGTGTTAAGTAGGTGATTTAGCCCTCTATCGAGAGGGAAGAGGGAAGCAGGGCGAGAGCTAGTTGCTTTCAGTTGAGTTGCTATCGCTCCTCTCCTTTCAGTTGATTCGGTTCGTGTTCAGTGTGCCCTTCGCCCTCAGCTAGTTGCCTTCTTAGCCTCTAGCCCTTCAAGTTGCCTATCTCATTCATATAGGGAATGCTACTTTCAGATATCTTTCCCTTCAGGGAGAAGAGCGGAATACAAACAAGCTATCCCTCCGGGAGAGGAATTGCGCGTGTGGACGACTTCTAGCCCGGATTCTGACTGAGAGGTGTGAGAGAAAGACAAGCAAGCCCTATCCCGTCCCCTCTAAATAAGAGAGTGACTAAGCCTCTTAGCCCTCAGCGAGGGCCTTTGCTTGACCCTCAACCGTTGGTAGAGCTCCTTCTCTTTGCTTGACCCTCAACCGTTGGTAGAGCTCCTTCTCGTTCCTCACCCTCAGCTAGGAGTTGCCTGCCTCACCGATCAAATAGACGGGAAAACGATCTTCAAGTCACGGTTTCCCCTGTTTTTAGTCTATCCAGGTGCTTGCTGGCGAGTGTTCCCCCTAGCTCTCCCTTAACAACTAAAAGCCTTACCCTCCGCTAGTTGACTTATGCGCCCTAAGGGGCAGACAGCTTGCTAGTTAGTATGACTTAACAATTACACCAATAGGAAAAAACCAACGAACACTACATAACACGAGATTCCGAAGAATCACCTTTGAAGACGAATTAGATCTAGCTTCCATGACTTGTGGAGATCCAAAGCAGCCCTCGACTTTTTCCAAGAGCAAGAAACTAACTTGAGACGCACCGTATTAATGATGCACTCAACGACCTGATCAATGGACCGTTTAGAATTCTTGAACAAACGGAAGTTACGTTCTTGCCAAATAACATACAACGCCGCAGCCAAAACCAATTTAGCACAAACACTCCTGGAACTTCTTCTATTAGCAAAAGGAAGAATGAACTGAATAATATCATCAATCGAAACCGACACTACTGAAATACCCGCAAGGTGCTGAACTTTCCTCCAAACCTGAT
>CAJVGC010000210.1:54714-72214 GCA_910822075.1 Senecio squalidus
ACCGAGTGAAAAATTAAAAACGTCCGCTAACGCCCTAGCTATGCCCTGCTTGGTCCCCCGGCACGGTGGAGGTTCCGTAGCGCGTCATGAGCACCGGGCTAAGGGGCGGTTGAGCAACTCAAGCGAACCGCCCTACCTTACTACAACATACGAAAGGCCCTACCCAAAAAGGGAATCAAATAGTCCTTTGTTTTTTAGGGTATCGCCACGCGGCTTAATTCCGATCACTCCCTCAGGAATAGGAGGCAATAATAGAACGCACATCAGAGAGTACTGCCCTTTCTCGTCTAATAAGTCAGGTTTCCAAAGCCCCTTTCTTAAGAGATAGAGAACTCCTTACTCGACAGCTCAAAGCTGACCAGTACAAAACCATGTGATCTATCCTCGTTTACGTACCCTACTGGCACTATTTAGCCCTGCCTACTCCTCTTTCACTGGCTTCTACTTGTCTTTTTTTTATTGGCGGATTTGTACCTAGGTACATCATGACCTCCCCTCGGCCAATCCTCACTCGACAGCTCCGTCCTTTCTTAGGTGAGCTACGTGAGACCGAAGCTAGCTCTCTTGATTAGATTTCCCCGGAAAGACGGAAAAGCAAAAAAAAAAAAAAAAAGGTAATTCCATTACTTCTTATTCCCGTGTTTGATCTCTTCCATCGCGGCCTCGCTCCTTGTCACCTATGTTGAAGAAAGGTTTGGAACCCTGTAGAGAATGAAGAGGGGCCAAAGATCTTCCTCTCAACAGTGCTTCTCGAGGCTCCACTCTCCCCCCTGAATAAGTAAGGCCCCGTTAGCCTGGGCGAAGATGAGGATAAAGAGTAAGGATTGAAGCCCCCTTAGCTCTGCCAGGCACTGGACAGGGGTTAGCTCTGTAAATGTGTAGAGCCAAGTGTAGTGTGGTGTAGTAGTAGGCACTTCTAGGCCCCTTCCCGGCTACTGGATCACTCCAGTGCTTCGAGTACTACGGACCCTCTGCCATCCATTGCAGCAGAGCCCTTTCATGAGCGGGGAAATAAGAGATCGATCCCGTAGTTCAATCCTGGGAAGGGTCAAAAAGTGTATCCACCCGGTCCGGGGAAGGTGTGTGAAATCCTCTCACGTTCTTGGTCAAGTAATGGCTCTAGCTTCATTCTCGCTTTGGGATCATCTCGCCTTCGTGGGTCTCCGCTTTCCAGCAGCGGCAGCAGGTCTAGGTGTTCGAAGCATGATTTATCAACAGGTAAAGGGAGTAGTTCATCGGAAACCATTCCTCTCTAAAGTCAAGGAAAGCGATCACTTCCTTTTCCACTAAGTGATTGCTTAGGGACCTTAGCGTACGATCTGGGCTGTTTCTCTCTCAACTTTGGATCTTAGCACCCAAAAAGTCTGTCTGTACAAACGATCCTGTGAGAGTAAGCATGAGAAGCCAGTCTGTCTGCAATTGAGTTGCCTTGTCTATAGATGTGAGAAACCATCATGCCAGAAGACAATAAGCTGATGCATTCTCTGATCAAGTAAAGCACATGTCAAGGGGTGGATATAAGACCAAGGATGGAGTCCACCATAACTTTGGAGGAGTCTGTAGCTGCCCGTCTATCTTTCTTTTAAGAAAAAGAGTGAATCTATAGAGAGCTAATAGACTATATGCTTCTAGTACCCGAAGGTGAAATAAGCAAGGCTAAAGTGAGTCTCGTGCGCTAAGCAGGAGTAGGTCTTTGGTCAGTGCGCCCACAAAGTAAGGGAGGTTAAGACTTTTCTTACATAGACGGAAGTTTCACTTCAAGCTAATGCGTAATTAAGAGAGACTTTCACTATGCTAAAGTGCAGTGGGCTAGCTTTAGTTTGTCTGGCCATGGTGCGGATAAAAGCTTGTGGGTTTTCTACTGCTTATTCATTAGGGCGAGTGGATGTCAAGGGAGGGGATCATAGTCTTTCAACTCATCTGGAATATCACGGAGCAGCTTCGTGTCCCTGTTCCGGTCCCCGATGCAGCCCCGTCATCAGTAGCTAAAACCAAGGTCGGCCCTCTCCCATAAGGCCCCGGAAGTTGTATCTTATTGAGTGGACTTATCAGCATCACGCTTCAAAAAAAGTGTCCAACTCTGCGCGTGACTCGCATTGGCAACTTTATCCCACCCTACATCAGCCGGTGTGTGTGAGCTTCGCTCCTTATAGCTATAGCTCTACAGCGCCGCCGTCCACTTTCGTTCCTCTACCGTATCCATTGATGGGATTTCTTCTCGACTAGCGTATTACGCACTCGGGCCAATCTACTACACGCTAATAATGGTCTTTTGGATTTAATATCCTACAAAAATGGAAAGTGGTTGGTCGTTCGATCGAGTCCATCCCTTGAAGTCGTACCCTCCCAGGATGCATGAGTCTTCCGCCGATTGACAGAAATGCCGATTAAGCAATTCCTCTCATCCCGATAAAGGGAGTCACCCGTGATTCGTCCTTAGCCATGGATGGAAAAAATCCGGATATTGAAAGTGTTCAGTGAGTGTCTTGTCGTTGAAGGATTCTCTTTGAACGAATCCGATTTGTCACTGGTGAAGAATCTTTGATAGTGGCATAAAATGCACATGAAAAAAAGACACCCTTTAGAGAAAGATACAGGATTGAACTGAGCTCGAGGGCCATCGGTAGAGGAAGATGGATTGAATATTGAGGAATTGGACTTGGCATTCTTGCTATCTCTTGAATGCTTTGATCCATCTAAGCCCATTGACAAGCAGGAAGAGGATAAATTGGGGGACTCATGGGATAATTATGGTTTTGAAGATACTGAATTGCAAAGCCCACTTGATGGTTTGAAAAGCCCGTGTCCGAGTCCAAAATGGCACTAAGCGAGAAGGGCCCCTTCATCGTCAATCGGACGAGCGCAAATCACTCCTTTTCTCAAGTGGGAAAGACGCTTTGATAGTAATGGCTGGATCTACTACGCAAGTAGCATACTCGGATCAAGCAGCATCTCTTTTGGTTCAAAGCGAGTCCAAGAATATCTGACAGGTTGGGCGGACGGTCTCTCAAGCGATTCTTCCAATCTTTTGCATCTTGTGGTGAAGGGAAGCCCAGTTATTAGTAGCAAAAAGAGAAAGATGAAGGGCTTCGCTCCCATGTTGATGGACCAAGAAATGAATGAAAGGTTGGAAGATCCTGCCCAGGGCTAGGAAGTAAGCCCCACAACCCAAAGCGGCGAAGAACAAATCGAATTTGCTACAAAAGCCGGCTAACGGGGGTATTCCTGCGTATGAGAACATAGTAATGGAGAAGGTAATAGCCGAAATAGGATTCGTTTTGGCTAGAGCGCCCAAATCCGCTATATATTTGACACGGCCTAAGCCCGGAGAATAGTAGCTAAAGGGAGAAGATCGTTCCCAGCGAAGAGTTTTTCCTTTAATATAATCAGCAGGGATGGCACCTGCCTTTCTTTAGATGATCACTACCAATAGTCTCCGCTTCAAAGAAAAGCTTTGAAGGGCTTACCTGCTTTCTGTTCGAGAGTAGGAATCGACTCTAAGAGCAGAGTCCGCGGCAAACTAGAAGAGTGAAAACTAGAAGATTAAGATGGCACTGCAACTAGCCTATAGCTTTGACTTTCTTTCAAGTCAGAATGTTCTCCTGCTCGAAGAATGTGTTCCTACCACAATAGTGGTTGAAGAAAGGACTGCTTTGCCAGCTGTTCTAGTATTTGCTTGACCCCTATCTAGAATAAATAGTCAGACCAGACTGATTTTATTGGCCTCGGATAAAAGCGGAAAAGAAGCGACTTGAACACATCCTTCAGTGGGAAGCCCGATGGAATGCTTTCACGCCCTAAGAAGGAGTCCCGCAAAGAGAAGAGGTTGCTTCGCTTCCTAAGAATCATTCCCCTAAACCTAAACTTGCTCACTACCCCGGCTAACAACCGTCTTAAAGTGAGATTTGAATTCAGTTTCTCTTCCGGCTCGCTATCAATCTAAGTATCAATGCAATGTCTTTCTTATATATTTCATTCTCAAAAGCCTGTGAAAGCTGTCTTCTAAGGGGTAGGTACTACGGCCTATAAGAAATATCGAAAAAGGTTTTCTTTTAGGCGCTTCCTCTCCTTTCAGTCGAGCTAGGCTGAAGACTTTCTCTTTCTAGCCAAGCAAGCCCCCAAAGGCGCGTGTCGTTGGCTAAGCCCTCACTTAGGATGAGTCGTGCAGGCCGCCTTGAAAGAGAATTCCCACCGCTTTGCCTTCGATGAAAGCCTTCATGTCAGCCTTCTCGCCCATTGCGTTAGGACCCAGCGAGCTGAAAGAGTCCGACCCAGCAGTGATCGATGACATAATGGTACGAACAAATAAAAGTCATTGGATTTGGTAGTTCTCCATGGACTTCTCTCTTTAGCCCTTTGTATATGTTCATAAATGGGTGTGCACCTCCAGATGGGCGGGGGCCGGCCTCCCACTCTCTTATCTTATGCAGCATTTATTAGCTTAGCTGGGTTGGGTGGATCGTGCAATAAGCTTACTCTTACTAAAGCAGGCACACGCAAAACTCTATATTTGGCTTTTCACTGAAACCAATACGTCTAAACATAAGGTAGGTGCTTTCACGACTCACTAAACGGGGGATCAAAATCTTTGCGCAGTAGAGGAGTCAAAAGCAGAGGACGAAGCGAATGTAGAGGACACAGCATATCCAGGGAAGGAAGATGGACTGGACTCACTCTCATTCATGGCATAGGCAAAAGCAGCCCTAATGACTTTCAGTGAAGATATGCTTATACGGCGAAGTCAGTCACAAAGTCTATGTTCGTATGCTTTCACTCTAAGCCGACCATCCAAAAAGGATGTGCACAATTGATCATTGACCGCAGTCTTCTCTTTTCTCTCCCAATGTGGGGAACTTTTTTTCGGTTTTTTTTATCTTCAGCACTCTTATAAAAGCCCGACCCGACCTCATTGCGTACCCCGAACCTTACGAGGGCTCTTTTGCACCTACCAATAAGAGCCTAGGTCTATGAGCTTCTGGGCTATGTCTCGCTTAACCTATACAGTAAAGAAATTAAGTCTCTTTGGTACCTTCTATCCGAAGTCCACACCCTCTCTCTAATTATAGCCCTGTTCTACCAAGCGTACTTTGAACCTTGCTGCTTTAACCCGGAGATAACGAATAACAAAAGATTTTTTTCTCGATGCGAATTGAATACGATGCATTTGGGAATCAAAAATAAGTAACTTGCCGGCCCTCTTTCTTTTGATTGAGAGCTGGGAAACCTTAATGTGGCCACAAGAATCGCCCGAAGGGTCTTAGGCTTTCCTGATAGCGTATGCTTAACTCCGACCTTCTCATTCCCGTCTGGGTATCCTTCACAGAGCTTTTCGTCTCCTTGATAGCTGGAAGTTCTCCAAAAGTATGAAAAGCTGGAGGACTTTGTACCATCCATTCCGGTGTGGTTGGATTTTGTTCAACAGCCCAAGGACTTGGAGCGCATCTTTTGTTGTTTCCACTGCTTGAAGTGATTGTTACGACCACGAAGAAACGACAAATCCCAACTACAGATATATAAGAGCCAGAACTGCTAAGGGCATTCCATCCAACGTAAGCATCTGGATAATCTGGAATGCGACGTGGCATACCCGAAAGCCCTAAGAAATGCATGGGAAAGAAGGTCGGATTAACCCCGAAAAAAAGTGATCCAAAAATGGATTTGACCTAAAGTTTCAGGATATGTTCGACCAAAGATTTTACCTACCCAATAGTGAAATCCTGCAAATAAAGCAAAAACGTCTCCCATAGAAAGTACATAATGGAAATGTGCACGAAGCTAACCCCTTTTAGGCTGCTTTCGAAACATTCTTCATCGACAGGGATTTTTTTGTCATTACAACTTGGGCAAAGCCGATTGCTTTCTTCCGGAGAATCTATGGCAACGTGAGAAGCTAAGTTTCGTCTTTGATCACAAAAAATAGGTAGCTCAAAGCGCCCCTCTTAGACTCTACTACTGATCAGCATGACTTTCTTTCTTGAGTAAGGTAAGGGGTACGGAAACGTCCTCTTATCACAGGTTGAACGGGATTCATTGTTGGGAAGGAATTGCTTCAAGTAAAGTAAATGAGTTAGGAAACCGAGTGCCATCCGAGAGTCTGATTAGTCATCGTGGTCTCGCTTCTTTTCTTTGCTATTGAATCTGCGGAGTAAGCAGCGCCCTTAGCATGCTTTTTCCCAGGAGTGGGTGCTGACATCCTTTAGCCTTCTCTGCTCTTGGTGGTTTAGTTAGGGCAGTATCTTACTTAAAGGTTGACTTGATTCTTGACTGCTTTCCAGCTATAAAAGTGGATTACCTTGGTAACCTTTGAAAGGCTTTTAACTAGCCTAGCCGCCTTCAAGACTCCCGATGAACCTCAAAGCACTTCGTACCTCGATGCGCTTAGCTCTTCTTTTTTATTTACCTTGCCTTCTACTTACCGCTTCCGGAAGTTCTTCCATCCATCCCTTCCCAAGAGCGAACCGAAGCACCTAACCCTCAGTCTGAGCTTGAGCTCCCAGGATCGGATCAGTTAGTTATTCACATGAACAATAGACCGACCTGCTATAATAATTCCATAAACACCTAGCGAAGATATGGCAAACAAATAAAGTAGCCCTATGTTCGGATCTGACAATACCATACCATAATCAAGAAGCAAGGCATTGATTGACCTAAGGCTAAGGCCGAGGAATGATCTCTTTGTGGCCGGTACGGGCATCGGAAAGAATAGTGTAGGAACCGCATTTCTTACAGCTGAACCTATTTTCTAGTTCACTTGACAATTAGACCATACATAGGGAGAGGAAGTGAGCATTTCCCGTTAGCGCGGGTGACTTCAGGAGTGGATTTCGGAAGGAAAGACTTCGTTTACTTCCTGCAAATTGCTTATGTAAGAACTAGTAGAAAGAAAGGAATTTTATTCCAGCGGTATAGCATTAGAACTGCTCGGAGAAGTTCTCTATTGATGGTATACAGTTCGATAGATCGGTATTGAAGTGAGATATTCAATCCTCTTTCTATTTCACTGCCTTTCATGTACAAGTATTCGCTCTGAAGCTAGAGCAAGCCTGCCAAAGAGGGATAGGCATGATCATTCTATTCTAAAGGTATAGATCCTGAACTAAGGACTTCAAGCTAGAAGTTCTCTATGTGTGAACATAGGATCCTATATAAACAACCGGAAATGCTAGACTAACTGCTCTAGAGGCAACCTACTGGAGAAAGCCAGAGGAGGGAAGTTAAGAGGATTAGGGAATAAACGAAGGAAAGCTTAACTCGCTCGAACTACTAGATCGAGCACCAGTGATTTCGTATCCGGTCAAAATCTTGGCTAATTGATCAAAGTGGGTAGCTCCAGTAGACCCATAGATCATGGAACAAATAAGGTGGGTAGGCCCAACCACCACACTACACGTTTCTAATCTCGAATCGAGTTATCGGCCACGAAACGGAGAATCTCAGGAGAAGCTGGGAGCGAAGAAGAAGCAGGGCTACTCTTTATCTTTAGTCTGGTACTCTACTATAGGTCAATTCAATATGAAAACGGCGTATAAGGGCAAATCTACCTAAGAAAAACTTATGTTTAGCTGCATCCGATCCCCAATTATTGTTCACCCCGGATGATCGTGTTGGGTGAATTGTGACCTCGTACAATCGTGTCGGGTGAGCAACAGCCGCTTCGTCACAGTACTTACTTATGGGCTAACAGGTCACACTTTGGCCAAGTATCCTACAAAGAGACTCCCGAGAGCCAGAAGTATTAAAGGAATGGCCATAGGAATGGGCGCATCATGACATCGTAAGATGTCTCGCCCGAATGAATTAGTTGGTCCTAGAAATGTTAGAAAAAGTGAACGAAAAGAGTAATAAGAAGTGAAAAGGACAGAGACACTTCCCAACCAGATGTCTGAGTCTAATTGAGTAGATACAGAAAGGTAACAGACAATTTATCCCTTAAAAAAGTGAATCTTCCGAAGTCATCACCCAGATAGACTCTGGTCTCAGACCTTTCGAAATGCATGTGTTAAGCATATAGCTAGCCTTACAGAGTTTGATAATAGTCTCAATCACATATGATTTCGATCTTAGGCGAACGAGGTTACCGGCTCTTCGGCCCCATTTCGGTGCACTATTGGAGATCTCTTTGGGCCTTCCGCTTTCTAAAAAGCAAACTATCTTGATTGGTTGGCCTACTGATAGATTAGCTTTTTCTTCTTTTACGTAATTTCAGAATTCTATTTTTCCTACTTTGAAGCTTCCGGCCACTGCTTCCACAGCAAGACAGGTCCTAAGGTAGTTTTAGTGTACCTCTTCTTCTATTCTAGTATGCCACTCTATACCTTAGTATCCCGATCTAGTGAGTTGTCAGAATCTTCCTTGTCTAAATCAAAGTCTTGATCTTCTCCTATCTTTCGGCAAGAGTAGGTCCCTTATTGTGATCTTTTCTTCAGTCTTACGTCACCGAGGGAAATTAGCCAATCAGTATGTAGTTAGCCCTTGTCGACTCTTCCTTTAGAAAAAGAAGATTTGTTGCAATGTAGCTCCATAAGAACCATAAATAGAAAGACGTGAAATATTAGCAGAAATAGAGATTTTAGGCGCAATAGAAAGGAATGCTGTAACCGGGGTGGGTGAACCCTCATAGATATCAGGTGCCCACATATATAGAGTCAAAAGAGATATGGAATCCGAAGGGGAGGGGGGGGGGTACCGGCTTCGGCTTCTCTTTGGAGTTAATAGGTGCTTGGTAAGCAGCAAGAACAGACGACCCGTCTCAGCTTATCACGCCACCTGGAACCGAAGTTCACTTGAGAATTGAAAGCAGAGAACGATCTCCCCGAAATCAACATGGTTCGCTCGGCAGGCCCCTCAGAATCGAAACCATCTCAGCCCACAGGCACAACACAACATCAGCCAGCATTCACACTTACTGCTCTTGCCCCTCAAATCAAGAATGGAACACTTCGGCCCGCTGCAGCCTCTGAATTCCCCATCATCGCCTACGGGTCACCCATCTATCAAGGGAAGACTGAATCAGGCCGCATATGGTGGGACATCTGCGACTATGACGGTTGTTTCCAAAATGCACAAGAAACTGATCTCGAGCTCGAAGCCGAGAGAGAACGGAAGCCTAAGCCGAGAAAGAATAAAACTTATCAGCAAAAATGACGGGAACGATATGAAGCAGGAGATCCTGAGGTAGACCTTATTGGGGACCCCTCAGGAAAGTTTGGTTATCTTGTCCTTTACCTGAGAGGAAACATGGCGGCTCTAGCTCCACCTCCAATGATACCTCATCCACGGTGGTCCACTGACCCTCCCACTGGGCCGGGATTCAAAAGAATTAGGCGAAGTCTTCCTTCCTGAACGACGGAAGTGACTACTTGACTTTCGTATACTAGCTATTTTAAGATCGAACTTCTCTTTCTTATTTAAGCAAAAGGCGATCCACTATCGGTTGTAGTCTTCTTGATCTATCAAGTCAAGAGGGCGAGGCCCCTCGCCGCCATAGGGGGGGAGAGGGGATGCGGGCTTCTTTCGCTTTCATTCTTGCTTTAGAGGCCGCGTCCTTTCCATTTCAGTAGTGAGGGCTACCTTCCCCACCATTCCGGCCTATTATTGATAGGGATTTTACCGATGCTGAAGGTAGCTTGCTTACCAAGCCACCCACTTGAGAAGCTGGTCGCTAGAAAGAAGCGACGAGGAAGCGAAGCTGTCTACGAAGCTTTGCTTCTCCCCCTGTAGTCGTAATACTAGGCTCGTCGCTACTTTGATTCAAAAGGTAACCGATGGTTCCCGACTTTCTCTGGTTTCCGCAACCGTAACCATTTTTCCGATTACATAAACCTTTTTTTTTTAATAGCGATACGCTCTAAAAAAAGTGAAGGATAAGCAACCATTCTAGAAGCGGTAGCTTCCCGCCTCCTTCATTCCTACTTCCTCCTTCGGTGAGAAGTTCCCTTCCTTTTTCTAAAAAAAAATGACTGATTGGTCTGCTCAGCAAACGTACAAAGTGGACCGCTGTATGGCTGACCCCCTTCTTCCCATTCGGGTTGGGTTGACCCAGAAGTACAGTAAGAAGGAATGGAACCGCTTGAGAGTCGTCTGAAGTTCACACTTGGGTAAAGACGACTGACTTTGGAAACGGAACACGAACCAATTTAAGCTATTCCGGCTTCTTATTGAGCGTAGCGAAATCAAGGTTTATGAGAAAGTCAGCGAAGTTTCTATGATGTTCTACCTTTGCTGCTCCGGCAGTCTGGCCTTAGCCATTGGCTATGCTGTCAAAAGCATTATTCTGATCGAAGCCAATATGATCAATCCGTCGGGTGGGGAACTCATCCCTTCAAATTCAGGTTCCGGCGGACCGTCACACTCTAACTCCTGGACGGAGGATTCATTCGGTATCAGAGTGTTGATGGAGCCTTTTTCCGAAACTGAAATGGAGGGAACGTCGGCTCGTTCTTCGGTGGCGCGCGATGAAGCGGGACCGTCCCATCAAGGACGGGATGAAGCGAGACCGTCCCACCAGGAGTATGTGGTCCAAAATCGGAGCTTGGAGTCGTCAATGCAAAATCGCGTTGTACGCCTCGAGCAGGACGATAGCCCTTATCTGCTCGGTAAGGCAAAGGGGACGTACTGGTCGGACATAAGACTCCAGCTGGAGCATGCTCCACTTTTTACGTTCAGTTCAATCGCTGCTCACGGAATTGATACATATAGCTCGCCCTTATAGCTTATGGGGCACTTCACTCGCTCAACACTCGTTCAAAACATCCACTCTTTCTTCACTCGCTAGGGAAAGATAAAGGATAGATGACTGAAAATCCCGCTTAGAGATCGCAAAACTATAGTCAGAGTAGGAGTTCCCATCCGTCAAGGCCTCGTTTTACCTGCCCTTGGGACTGGAACTGATTGGTTGCTTGTTGTGACAGCCAAGGTCTGAACATTGTCCCACTTCCCTCATCGGGTTCCTCTCTGTTCATCATGGGGTTGTTGGGATAAAGGTGGGTTTGAGACGCGCGGGTACTCTTGATGCGAAAGGATATGGATCTATAAGCCGAGATCAAAGCGTTAGTTCAAGATAAGAGCCCTTACGAACCAAGGCTTCTAAAGTTGCCGGAGGGTCCATCATCAAGAATGGCCTAAGATGGTCAGAAGCATTCCTAACAATGCTCGCCACAGCGGAATACTCCGGCAAAACGGGTCGCCATTTCGCGGAATCGAACGCCCTAAGAGGAAGATTTCATTTGCTTTCTGTTTCGTGGAACGAAGTTGATCCATGGTCATCGGGATGTCTATGTTGAAAGAGAACCTAACCTGAAGAGTCATTGGTTTTCCAGGTCGGAAAATGAAGTAAACAACTCAGGTGGACAAGAGGCGAACCACTCAGCTGATGAGTCAGCTATACTTTTTTTAAAATTGCCTAATGAGGAGACGATCGTAACCTCTGAGCTCAAAGATGGAAAGCATATTCCTTTTTTCAGGTTTTGCATAGCTTACCAAGCTACGGTTTAACGCTTGCCTCCGGTGGCTGGAAAGGCAACCTCTCTCCTTTAGCTTTTGCCATCTTCCCGTTCTTGTCTACGATAATGGAATTCATTCTTTCCCGGTAAAAGGCATCAATTCATGCTACTGATACTGAGTCAGGGAAAGACCTCCACTCTTAATTCTTCCTGCGGCTAAGGCAGATAACGGGCACTCTCAATCCAATAATCAAAGTTCTAAAGCTCTTCGCCATACCTCTATCTCCAACAGACATTCATTAGGGCAAGGCGTACTGATTCGATCACTTCCTGTAAAGACTTTCCTGGCGGGTTTGCAGTTCTTATGAAAGACAGCCGGAAGAATTCAATCTCAAGCTCAAGACTTTAGAAGGGGGAAGGTAGCAGGTCTGTTGGTAAGCCCTTTGAAGAAAGAAGTAGAAAAGTGATGATTGACTTGATCAGTATGATAGAAAGACTTGTTAAACAAGAGAAGAAAGCCAAAACTGTTTACTTCCACAACTTCTCAAGATTCGATGGAATTTTCTTGCTTAAGCACCTCTTTTTCACTCACCATCAACAGGAAAGTGTGGCATACTATTTCTATTATATACGATTAATGTGCAGCTAGGCTACTTATGAACTTTCTAACTTTAGCCAGCCTGCTCCTTTATCTGTCTTCTAGTCGGCTCCCCATTCATCTTCTGTCTCCCACGGATAGGTGCCTTTCGGGAACGTCTCTCTCCGCTACTCCCTTTTTGAATGAATAAGGGGTAGGGCCTTCTTCACTTAGTCATCTCTGCCTACGACTTTTTTTCTTTCTTGACCCTGCTCGCCTAGCTGGCCCTATCTTGCACGTTTCACTAACCGCTATCACAATAGGAGAATTCTGACTCTCACTTGACAAAGAGTCAGATCGTCTATATAGACCTCAAGCTAAAAAAGACAAGAAAGCAATACGCGCCTAGTAAGGCTCGGAAAAGATAAAGTCCGAAATCATTGTGTTCTCAAGGCCGGAGGCCAAGTAAAAGAGGGCGAGTGGATGTCAAGGGAGGGGATCATAGTCTTTCAACTCATCTGGAATATCACGGAGCAGCTTCGTGTCCCTGTTCCGGTCCCCGATGCAGCACCGTCATCAGTAGCTAAAACCAAGGTCGGCCCTCCCCCATAAGGCCCCGGAAGTTGTATCTTATTGAGTGGACTTATCAGCATCACGCTTCAAAAAAAGTGTCCAACTCTGCGCGTGACTCGCATTGGCAACTTTATCCCACCCTACATCAGCCGGTGTGTGTGAGCTTCGCTCCTTATAGCTATAGCTCTACAGCGCCGCCGGCCACTTTCGTTCCTCTACCGTATCCATTGATGGGATTTCTTCTCGACTGGCGTATTACGCACTCGGGCCAATCTACTACACGCTAATAATGGGGGATTAGTCTCCTTGCCATTGCTACTTTCTTTGAAAGTCTAGCTATCCTCTCCTTGTCATGCTTAGTTATTCTGCATTGCTCCTTCTTCTGATCTTGCTTTCTTGCCTTATAGAACTGACCTTTGTCCCCTCCTTCCGGTTTTAACTCACTTAAAGTCCATTCCTTGCTCTTGCCTAGTTCTAGGCTTAGACGAAAGAGCTCATTCATAGATTCCATCTTTCTAGCATTTCATGTCTTTCTTCCTTCAACTCTAATTCATGCCATGAATTGTTAAGTCCTTCTATAATAGCTATTGGCTCTCTTCTCACCTCCCCTAGAGCTTATTGAAGAAAAATACGAGGCTCACTCGCTGCCCTAAGCCCTACAGTTCCTTCGCTTACCGCCTAAGATGAATCTATTGCCTCCCCTCCCTCCACGAGTAGATATTTAGTATTGAATAGTGTCAGGCCGGATCTTCTTATCTCCACTGAAAGCCCAATAAGAAGAGACTTAGGAAAGGGAATTAGTAATAGGTTCTACAGAGAGTCGATGAGCAGCTCCAGACTTCGTTATGGCTATCTGCCCCCGGGAAAGCAAACTGGTTGTAATTCGGGGTTCAAGCCGAGACTGCTATCTCTGAGTGAGTTCTGTGGGGGCTACTCGTTCCCGAAGGGGAGAGCCTCTTATATATAATACCACGAAAGCAAAGGAAAGAGTGACACCCCTGGCTTACCAATACGTAAAATAGTAGAGGCTTTGGCGATGCTTTCCTCTGTAAACCATGAAAGTCAGGGGTTTGGGAAAAGCATTTAACCTGAATTAGTATATAGATTCCCAGATACGGATGATGAGGATTTGCGGAACACGTGTGAGGCTAACATTAAGAAACTATATGTGTTAATCAAATACACTGGAGTGGATTTAGCTTGGGAATAGACTGCTTCAGAATCCAATATAATCGTCGGATTCGAAACTGTAAGTGAAGTGATAAGCCAATACACAGGTGTGGATTTAGTTGGTAATTTACCTGGTTCAAACGTTGCTGATTTGGTTAACACAATAAAATATAGATTAAGGATAGCTGGAAGCCCACCCATACTCATCCCCGAAAACAAGATCTAAGTCAACCTCAGAGTCGGAAGGTGCGCCAAATGGAAAATGCCCGAACAAAACGACCGAGACCACTGGCCGATATGCCTAGGATAACGCGTAAGTAAGTACAGGAACAGACCTGGAGTAAAAGGGAAAGCTGCAAGTAGGTTCAAATGCCTAAACCAAGGGGTCAGACTTGGTGAGGAACGCTGGGAGCCTATCCGACATACCCCTCACAAAAGAGAAAGATCGACGGCAGAAGCGGATAGAAGGCCTTCAAGTATAAGATCCTAAGCTTTTAAGCTCCGACCGAAACAACAGTACGATTCCTGCACCACACGTGCAAGTTTGGACAGTCTTGGGGGTCCCCAAAATAGAGTGAGAACTAGCCCTTTGAGGAGCTCTCTAAGCTGTCTAACTCTCTATTACCATATGCAGAGGGAAACCAGGTTCAATAGCCGGATAGAGTAAGAAAACAACTAAATAGAAATGAGTACTTTCTACGGGTGAAGGAGTAAAGAGTTTCAAGAAAAAATATCCTTAATGCGACTGCGGGAAGGCTGTTCCTGCTACATTTCGCTGGGGAAGAAAGAAGGAATTGAGTCCTTTCACATTATCACGGAAAAAGGGGATTTCCTAGCCGATTCAGATACCGAATCGTATCTCTTGGAGAGAGGCGCAGAAGCTCTCCCTTTGACTCAGGGGGCCTTCCACCACTTCGACTGATGCGGACGCGCTACCGGTGGTGAAGAAATTGAATCAACGGCATCGAATGCAAGCTCTGATAAAGTTTCATCTGATTTATGGACTACAACGACCTAGAGTAGCTAAATAAGTAGTTAAAGTAAGCTCCTGGCTAAAATGAGTCTTGGTTCTACCCACCGGCAATAATTTTTCGACCTGATTAAAAGTTTGATTGTAGATTGGCTATTTCGGGGTTCCATGCCCATGGATTGCCTTATTATAGCTTTTTTGATTTCAAGCTCAGTGGTAGAGCGGTCGGCTGGTAACTGACTAGTCGGGCGTAGGTTCGAATCCTACTTGAAAAGCTTCCCTGGACTTTTTTGACTCTCTGCTTACTCCAGCCGTAAGTCAACTAGTAGAATGGGATGTCATCCACTGACTCCTAATTGTGAGAAGATAATTTCCCTCCTAAGTCATCGAAAACTAGAGATGAGAGAAGCGAACCCAGAAAGAGAAGGAGAGGAAAGAAACTACGGGCGAAGGGCTAACCCAACACCAACCCAATAGAGCTAGCCAGCAAGCTCAGGCTAAGAGCTGGGTCAATCTCTTCATTTTTCTATAGAATAAAATAATAAATATAATATATCTAATTTAATTCTATATCTATCTATAAACAAAAAATATATATATAATCTTTTTCTTTTTCCAATTGTTCATTCCTGGGGAGAGGAAGAAGCAGATAGAGCAAAGGCCTCCTCTTTCCGTTCGCTCTTCCCGAAGTGAGCGAATTGCATGTAGAGATCCGTAGGGGCTTATAGTTTAATTGGTTGAAACGTACCGCTCATAACGGTGATATTGTAGGTTCGAGCCCTACTAAGCCTACCACCCCCTGCTCTTCTCTTTCAGCCCTTCCTGGTGAAAGTCTTAGAATGAATGTTGGCCTAGATAGAGGAATAAAAACTAGCTCGACCGGAAGGGAGAGGATAGGCGAATCAGTAACTGAAATGAAAGCTGGAGTAAGACAGTCAGTTGGAGAGCTAGGATGAAGAAGTAGGAAGGGATATTCGAAAGGCAGAAGGGTAAGAGCTAGAAGGCTGTCTTTGAGGATAGGATGGTCGGACAAGGAATCCAACCTCTTTCTATAGATAAGATAAGTCTGTAACTTCAGGTCGAATCACTAGAAGGTATTCTATTCTGAGGGTAGGCATTCGCCGTCCCTCAATCGCTTACTGATATGCTTTATCTCATCTAGCAGCACTCTAAGACCCTCTTTCCACCCTACTGGCTTTAGGTAAGGGTCTCAGATCGTATGCTTTCTAGCCTGCCTCTTTCTTGAGCTGGCCATGGAATAAAAAGTAGATCTCTATTTGATCTGTGAAGTGAAAGACTAGTCCTGATCTTATTGAATTAATTCCATCTAAGAAGTAGAAGTAGGTTCGCTGAAGCCCATCTATTCAATAAGATCAGTTAAGCAGGTTGTTAGGGCCACTCGACTTATAAGTAGTAGTATCACTTTGATCCCCCCCACAAGGTACATCTCGCGCCTATGGGCCGCTATAACTATCCAAGAATACACTCGAAACTGGAAGGATAAAAAAACCCACCCGGTGGACTGCCGAGCTACAAGTCCTACGAGACAGGAGCGGGATTCTCTAAAAAGCCAAGGTCGTGGGTGGCCAAGAGGGCCTACTTGGAGACTTGGGATCTCAGCAGGAAATGCGAAGGTTGCTTAAAGCCGGCCGATAGGCGAAAGAGAATAAACTAGTTCTGATCTGAGTAGGCTCATAACATAATAGGGAATACCCTAACCCTGGGAACCGGGGCCTGGCTATCCTTCGTTTGCGGTCGACGTTCCGGCAAAGTGTGTCCGTCGACAGCTGAATGTTTCGATCTGGTTCGATTCATGGTCTCATCTTATAATACCTAAGGAGCTAATGAAAGTCTTTTAGTCAAATTAAACTGTCTCAATTCCGCGGCAATCGCACCAAAAAATCGACTTCCTTTTTGATTTCCTTCTTGATCAATGACAACTGAAGCATTGTAATCATATCCTAAAAGGCCCTATTCTATAAAGCACAGGTATTTACTAGGATTGCTACGTGGGGTAAGCTAGCGAAGTTCTTTCTTTCACGGTGCCTATCTCGATTCTTAAACAACCTCTACCGTCCGGTCGAGTCAGCTTCGCTCCTTTATTCGTGTTTTACTTGTAAAAAAAGACGTGAGTGTCCCTAAAACTATGCCTTTGTTCTAATAGTACAAGCTCGCTATAAATCCAGTTGATAGTATATAGATAGAGAGTCCCTAGCCCGAGAGACTAGTTCTCTCCAGTGTCTTTGACAACTATATACGAAAGAGTACGATAACAGGCCTTTCAGTGCCATCGAAAGAGCCTAACGCCTATATCCTACCAACCTCAATCTGCACGTTCGAAAGGGACCCTCTAATTCTATCATTCAGAAGCCTCAGGACCGTATCCATGAGGGTACAAATATTTTTTTGAGGCTAGCAACCGATAGCAACTGTAGCATTAGGATCGAGATTGGAAGATTTTCGGGTTTCAAGGTCATACTTAAACCGTATGATCCTTATAACTCATGATAGTTTGACTAAGGAAGCATGCATTGGAGCTTACTTGTTCTCAAAACAGGTGGTCAGGCTTATACGGAAGTCGGGATTTTTATTCAAATCACTGTATCTAAAACATCTCCGTACCGACGTCTCACTACTACTTAATTAATTAACGGCTAAACTTTTTCATAACCTGAGCTTTCCTTAACCAGTTGACCCTACTTCGTAACCTTAGCCTCCCTTTCTTTATAGTTCGACTAAGTGACTTCGTAACCGAAACCTACTTTT
>CAJVGC010000210.1:77214-109714 GCA_910822075.1 Senecio squalidus
GGCTTTTCTGTAACGATCGAATAATGGAAGTTCACGGGGAAAGTCACTGGACCCGAAGCATTGGTTCAAATCCAATTCGTTTCTCCTTAGCCTTAGAAGGAAGAAAGGGACTCAATAAAGGGTACTTACTACTAAGATTTCATATTTTATCTTATATATGGCATTTATCTCTATACTCTAAACTGGAAGGGCATGAGACCCTAGTGGAGGAAACAAAGGAAGAGTCGACAAGGGCTAACTACATACTGATTGGCTAATTTCCCTCGGTGACGTAAGACTGAAGAAAAGATCACAATAAGGGACCTACTCTTGCCGAAAGATAGGAGAAGATCAAGACTTTGATTTAGACAAGGAAGATTCTGACAACTCACTAGATCGGGATACTAAGGTATAGAGTGGCATACTAGAATAGAAGAAGAGGTACACTAAAACTACCTTAGGACCTGTCTTGCTGTGGAAGCAGTGGCCGGAAGCTTCACTACATCAGCTGTAAAAAGCGGAATATCGGCTGGTGGCGGAATATCGGCCAAGATACGTCGTGCTGTTGAAAGAGCTGTCAAACAAGGAGGAGTCTGTTGTTGGCGAAATCCGTACCGTTCGCTCGCTCTAGAGAACATCCTTTTATTCACTCCTATAACAAAGACCTATGCTTGCTTTAGCTAATGCAGCATGCAACTGTAAGATAGTCCCGATAGCTACCGTTCGCTGCTACCGACTCGCTACCACTTTAGCTACTAAAGCTCGGAAATAAGAGCATTAGCTCGCTCAAACTCGACTCTACTGCGAGAGGGACGCCTCGCGAGCCGGGCTTTTAGAGATGAGGCCTTTTGGCGAAGCCAAGTCAATTTCGGGCCACCAAACCCTGCAACTGATGAAAAGGCCCTATGGTATGGAGTAAAGGGAAGCGTGTACGTTGTCACACTCCCTGCCTTCCAAAGGTGCCTAGAGGACGGGCCAGACGCAGCAGAGCGACGACCCGGGAGCGGATTCCCCACCGGCGGGGGGGCAGGAGGCGAGTTGGTTAGGAGGAAAGGAAGCCAGTGACTCCCCGTCTTTCTTATTTAAAGATAAAGAGAGTGAAGTGAGCCAGTAGCTCTGGGAAAGAAGTAAGAGAAAGGGAAGGAAGAACATACTAGAAAGGTTCGGAATCGAATCCGTTCAAGTTGAAGAAGCTGTGAAAAAAGAAGAAGCTCTTGTCACTTTCGGTCTAAGCGCAGTTGGAGGAAAAATTGTTGTGTGGAGGAATCAATATCTCGACATAAGCCAAGAGGCAGATCTTGTGCCACTCCACCTAGTCGTATGAAACTGGCATGCATCCTGGCTCCCGAGACTCTTTCATAGAATTCCAACAATTTTTCCCGCTCCTCAAAAGCCCACAGGAACGGAGTTGATGCTCCCACATCCATAGCATGAGTAGTTAAAGCAAGTGAATGATTTGAATAGTTGGCCTTAAGCCTAGCTGTGTAACGGAATCGTGTTCAGGTCTTTCCTTTATTTAAATAGAAAGTCAGAATGTACCTCTGATGTAAGAGAATGCCTTGCCGCGCCCGTCCTTGTTCTAGATCTAGAGAAGAGGCAACCTCGAGAAGAATAAGCGTGGATGCCGGTCTTGAACTCCGTGAAGGCTTTACAGAGAACTAGGCTTTTCGCTTCATTGGATAAAGGCGGAGATCACTGGTTTGTAATTCCTTTCTTTGGCTGTCACTGAATTCATCCGGCAATTGATACCGAAAATCGGCCTTTTCAAAAGCATCCTTTGATCCAGCTTTCTCGCAAGCAAATTCGGAAATGAAAGAAGTCTACCGAAAGCCTTGGTACTTGTCTGATCAATCACACTGATAGCTTCAATAGTTCACTGAAATTTTTATTTGGGTATAGACGGTATCTCTTTATTCTTCGTGATATTGACCACATTTCTGATCCCTATTTGCATTTTAGTGGGTTGGTCTGGTATGAGAAGTTATGGGAAAGAGTATATTACAGCATCTCTAATTCGTGAATTTCTAATGATCGCCGTGTTCCGCATGCTGGATCCTCTACTATTCTATGTTCTTCCCGAAAGCGTGCTAATCCCTATGTTGTGCGGAGTTGATCATCCCTGTCGAAGGGCTTTGAGAAGAGAGGCAACAGTGAAGATGCCGAGAATGGCCGTGTCTATGGGGATTACCGGTCTTAGTAAGAATCTGTTGCAAATGCATGTGAGGGAGGAATGTCTACATTAAGATTTAAAACTTGTCGTCTACTTGAAGGAAATGTTTGGAACAATGCTGTTGGTATATTTGTTTCTACTGATTTGAATATCAAAGTCCGTCTTTATATCTCTCTTTTTTTTTCCTATATCATCCATCGACCGTTACCACTTCCTCTTACTCGTGACTCGTATATGTACTTTCTATAGCAAGCACACGAGACCTATAGCTAAAGATCATATAGCGCCACAGTATATATATATATATATATATATATATGAACCTATACGGCTTATCTCTTTCTCAGTGCTTTCTTTAGGCTCCTGGCTGCTCGTTGGTAGAACACAACCCGTATTTCGGGGGGGGGGGGTGCTTACTGAGGCCTTGAGAGGACATTCTCTTTCTTGAGCTTTCGTGGGTTACAAGATCGACTAGCACATCCAGCTTACTCTATCGACAGCGCAGCCAGATGAAGGATCAAGGAAATCGGGATCAGCTGCCTTTACTTTATTTAAGGGGGGTCTTGAATCTCATGTCATCAAAAGTCGCTTTTGAAAAGGCCGATTTTCGGTATCAATTGCCGGATGAATTCAGTGACAGCCAAAGAAAGGAATTACAAACCAGTGATCTCCGCCTTTATCCAATGAAGCGAAAAGCCTAGTTCTCTGGCTTCAAAGCTTGACTAAGAGAAAGTGGAAAGAAAAGGGGCGCGCTAGCTGCAGTCAAATGGAATAACACACATCCTATGCGACCCTATAGAATGAGTAAATCTTATGTCAGTCTCGAGATTTACACCCTTCCAAGAGCATTTTGCTTCATAATACTTTCTTTTTTATTTTTTTATAGGGAGGATAATATCTTTTGGCAGCTCAATCCTAACGGTAATAATTATGTAAATTCCGCCTAAAAATCTCTTCAGGTGATCAAGAGGGCCCCTTTTTCAGTAGATGAGATTAGGATGAAAGGTATTATCTCAACGATGCTTTTCTCTGGCTTGCTTTTCAAAATTTCATTTTGGCCTGCGGTAATGTAATCGGGATTTTCCAAAAAAATTTTTCTATGAAAGCAAGAGATGGAAAGTTTTGTTCTAAATTATGCCTTATTCCATGAGATCTAGAAGCACTTCTGCAACTTTATCTCTCTCCATTTCCCTAACTTTTTTTTTTACTTCTTTCAAAGGGGAATGAAGACCTTCCTTAGAAGTTGTCGCTCGATCGAAAGGATATAATACATACAAAACCTTAACTTCGCGGACTTTCCGAGGTATAACCTTCGCCACGACATTAGTGGCTTAGCTCTTCGCGCTTCCCGCAGGCTTTTTTTATAGGGAGAGAGTCAGTGGGGCGGTACGGAAGATTGGTCCGCTCCGCAAAGCTTAGCTTTTCGGTTCCCTCCCCCTATGCGGTCGGCCTTATTACCAGTCTGCCTCCTTTCTGCCCCCCGGCCTCTCACTTCGTTTCGTTCTTCTTCTGTACCGTCGCTTGAATGAAGACACCCGATCGGCCCGACTTTACCAAATGCCCACCACTGGCCCTTCCCCTTTCCGGGTCTGGATTTTTCGCGTCGTTTCTGTCGTCGTGGTCGACGGGGAAGAAAGAAATGAATGAATGTTCTTTTGGGAAAATGTAGAATAATACACCTACCGAGACGAAAGCCAAAGGTGAGTCTAGTAGGTGGACGTATCGAACCGAAATAAGATCAAAGACTCCTTCCTCTTTTAAGTTAAGTGAGGAACTCGCCTGAGGGAAAGGGACTGCGACCTTCAACTCCCAAGATATATCATATAATATAGCATGTTGCCCTGAAGAAGGATTGGAGTTATTTTCCTTCGGTCCATAAACGCAAGAATCACGAGACGGCAGACATCGGCCGATGAGGCTAGTAGGGCCCTAGTCCTGTAACCATTTAGAAGGGGCAATGATAATTCCTAACTGAGAAGTCACCACGAGCATAACAATCTTATTGGAACTTGAAAGAGAAGTGAATTTGTGAATGCCTAACTGAACGTTCAAGATTGGATTCAGAAAGCTGAGGCGACCGGAAGGGAGGCGAGCGAAGTGAGGCCACTTTATAGTCCCTCATTTTTCCATCCGATGATCCCCTAGGACTGACTCTGTTCGACCTGCCTTGATTGCCTAGGTAATGCTACCATCGCAAGCAACCTCTCAAAGAATAGGGAGTGAACGACCCTTCTATCTAGTATCTAGATCGGTGATTCCGTTCGGCCGAGCCAGCCAGCTATCGAAAGTCTTGCAAGCAACCTCACCCTCACCTCGGAATGAGAGAGACATCAAGGACAGGAACGTAGGAAAGCTCCTTAACGGGAGATTCAGCCACGTAATAAATCCCCCAAAATGTAACTCGGGATGTCAGGATTGCAAGCAAAAGTAGGCAGCTGGAGTGTGTAGATGGGCTTTGAAGCAGGGCCACAGATATTTCAAAACGGAGACGGCATGGAAAGACTTTCGTGAGAAGAGATGGTAGGCTTGATACGGATACAGCTCCTTATCACCCACCTTAGAATCAACCAGTTCGACTATACCCGCCTTAATTCCCTCATATAGGACAGATGGAACCAGGTTATGGATCTGTTCAAGTTGGTCGATCAATCCCTCCTTTGTTTCCCCTGCCTCCGGAATAGATTTGATTGGAAGTGAACGAAGACAGTGGTTTGACTGCTGGGATCCCAATCGGCCTGCATCAGCGGAAAATGGAACTATCGAATCACGGGTGACTCCCTTTATCGGGATGAGAGGAATTGCTTAATCGGCATTTCTGTCAATCGGCGGAAGACTCATGCATCCTGGGAGGGTACGACTTCAAGGGATGGACTCGATCGAACGGCCAACCACTTTCCATTTTTGTAGGATATTAAATCCAAAAGACCATTATTAGCGTGTAGTAGATTGGCCCGAGTGCGTAATACGCCAGTCGAGAAGAAATCCCATCAATGGAAGCTATGCTATGATCGTACCCGGATAGAGATGATAGTCTTCCTCTGATGTCTCCAAGCCGGCCATAATAGAATCGATAGGCGAAGCAGCCAATAGCAGTCTGTTCTCGCCTATCGATAGATAGCAGGTTGCATCCAAGCTCAAACCATTTGAAACGGAATTGCTACTTTTTTCTTGTTATTGATAGAGTGGTATTCTCCGCCCCTGTCAAATAAAGTAGAGGGAGAGTCTTTCTCCAATGAGAATAAAGAAAGTTTTTGGGCAAGACAAGAAAGGAACTCGCCCTTGACACCAAGGGATAAGAGCGGATTGCTGGCGATGACTTGGTGAAGGGAATCTATGAGAGAAGGTTCTCGACGAACCGGGTTCCGACCGAATAGAGCGCGGAGCCAACGAGTTCAGTCGAACAACGTAACGAGTCTAAGGGCGCTTGAAAGGAATGGACGGGCGAAGGAAAATGAAATATGAAATAAAAATATGTTGTGGGAGTGTGAGATAGGCGGACGGGGAGTACGCAGCCGAACAACCGCAGGGGCTTCCAGCAGTGATAGCTGAACTAACCAGATGGGCCGCCCAAAACCTGGAGCTGACATTCAAATCGGAAATCAACGTCGGACCCCGGCTATCCGAAGAAGGCAGACTGAAGCGGAGGAGCAGAAAATGCAACACAACAAGGGGCGAACCAAAGGCTTGCGCGAAGGAAGAAGCGAATCAATCAGAATGGAGACACGGAGGAGAGGTAAAAGATATATTTTCGAGCCTGAACATAATTGACCCATTCAAGGTGAAAAATGGGGTTGATGGTGTTGGCTAAAAAAGAGGGAGAGAGGAGAGCCTTGGGGTACGCTCACTTCTGTATTTTTGTTTAGGTTCTCGAGGAATAGTGCGTGAATGACGATTCTCAGACGACAATCAGAGAAGAGATAAGGGTAATGTTACAATGAATGACGATAGGTGTTGAAAGAGGACTTACTCTCCTTATCGTATCGAGAGAGTGTTAAAAGTCAACTAGAGGACTCCATGCTACTGGTCTAAAAGCGGAGAGAGGAATTCCTCTAAGCCGTATGATCAATGTTAATAACATTTCTCGATGCTTCTCTACACGGACCTTTCTTCTGGTTGATTCGAACCAATCAAGCTACTTGCCTTTTAGTAGATAGTAAGAAAAAATATGCTGTACCATTCATATCAAAAGAAAATACTTAACTAGAAAAAAACAAAGTATTATAGGCGGTCATCAATGAGGGCCTTCATACTATCTACTACAGAATCAGTCACTTTTTCCTCGTAATTATCAATTGTCAGATTATGCCCTTGCGACTCTAGACTCTAAATAAACTAAATCCATTGATAAACCCAAAATCATAATAAGAGAGACGCTCATAAAAAAAATATGGAGACATTCTGGATTGAGAAGAAAATTATTCCCTCCAGACAGAAAGTTACTTTTTCCTGTAGGAGTAGTGAAGAACTAAACGAGAACTTTTGTTGGTTGTTGACCAACGGAAAGAAAGGGAGAAAGAAATGGGATTGTGTCAACTTCGTTCCTTCATATTTTTTATTGTAAACAGGCTATTCAATCCAAACTTTAGAAATTCGATTGCAAAGTCCTCTTCCTATAGAGTGAACGTGAAAGCCGGTCTATAGTCCACCATGCTAATGGAATGTCAGTGACACAAGTAGTAAATTCATTCGTTGACAGGAGCGAGCAGAAAGAGAGAGCGTAAAGAGGGTCTTATCATGAATATTGGCCTGCTTTCCTTTATCCTGTTGCAGTAGACTACAGTCTTACCACTATAATATAAAATAGGTCCAAAAGCAGGAAGCACAGTCAGGAAGGTAAGTTAGAACTCTTTTCTGAATTCCTATTCTAACGTAAGCTCCAAGGCTTCACACCAAGTCTTCACTGACATAATATGCATGCTTAAGTAGGGTCAAGCAGAACCGTTGTTGCCTGATGGGAACTTCCCCCATATTGCTATCAATGTCTTCATGTCGCACGACCTCTTAACATTACACCACTGAATCCCCAATCCTTTGCTTGCTGTGCAGTGACAGTACCAATATCCACTAATCGTTGTTTCCAGATACGGTTGCCGGTTGACATCTCTTCTAATTCGTCGATACGAGAAGCAAATTGTTGTGTGGAGGAATCAATATCTCGACATAAGCCAAGAGGCAGATCTTGTGCCACTCCACCTGGTCGTATGAAACTGGCATGCATCCTGGCTCCCGAGACTCTTTCATAGAATTCCAACAATTTTTCCCGCTCCTCAAAAGCCCACAGGAACGGAGTTGATGCTCCCACATCCATAGCATGAGTAGTTAAAGCAAGTGAATGATTTGAAATTCGAGTTATTTCACGGAATAACACTCGTATATATTGAGCTCGTAATGGTACCTCGCAATTCAAAAGTCTCTCTACGGCTGAAGAATGAGCGTGTTCTTGGGCCATCGTAGAAACATAGATAGGGTCGACGACGGAACGAACAACGAAACTTTACGACAGCTTTTTCGTACACGTTCACTTGCATCACATACACAAGTGCTCTCTGAACCGTGCAATAAGGTCACCCATAACACGGCTCTCCCATTTGAGTTATCTTAGCCCCCAGTCATGCTATTCAATAATATTAGAAAAATGGCTTTTCAAACCATCAAGTGGGCTTTGCAATTCAGTATCTTCAAAACCATAATTATCCCATGAGTCCCCCAATTTATCCTCTTCCTGCTTGTCAATGGGCTTAGATGGATCAAAGCATTCAAGAGATAGCAAGAATGCCAAGTCCAATTCCTCAATATTCAATCCATCTTCCTCTACCGATGGGCCTCGAGCTCAGTTCAATCATGTATCTTTCTCTAAAGGGTGTCTTTTTTTTCATGTGCATTTTATGCCACTATCAAAGATTCTTCACCAGTGACAAATCGGATTCGTTCAAAGAGAATCCTTCAACGACAAGACACTCACTGAACACTTTCAATATCCGGATTTTTTCCATCCATAGCTAAGGATGTAATTTGAACTCTTTCTTGTTTAGGTTTCGCTAGCCTACCCCATGTGGTAAGGTAAGAGCTTTTTTAAAATTCATTGCTAAGCCAGATATGGCGAGTCTACTTATTTTCACAGAATGCCAATTCATTCTGCTTTCCATTCTCTTGGCTACTAAACAAATTCCATTCGAACTACTAACTATGATTATTATTATAAAAAAATGGTTTTTTCTGCCATACCAGACTTCACTTGAGCTTCCCTCTCCGTTCTAAAAGAAAAAAAAAAAAGGCAAAGCCCCAACAGGCATGTCCATGGTACCTGTGGAATCAACTGTATGCGTTTGGGTGAAAGTTCGTGTTTGGTGTAGTGAAAGAGAACAAGTAGCTTCAGTTATTGAACAGGGCAAGTATACCTATACCTTGGAAATCTAGATTGGGGGATCCCATTGATCCTGCGGAAGCAACGGCTAGGGCATGGACAATAACAGATCCGGAGGTAGACCTTCTACTAAAGTGGAGTCACCACCATATACTGAAAAGAAGGTAGTAGCTACAGAATCCAGTTGATAACAAGAAGTCTCACTTTACTGGCTGGGAGTTCTACTTTCTACAATCGAGTATAAGCCCTCTTCTACTTGCTTTTTAGGCCTTGGAGGCGCTTAACTCTTTCTTATTATTAGTAATAATTGTTGTCTTAGTTTCATAACATGTTTCAACCCCGGCTTTTCATGAATATGTAAGCAGATCCACTCGATTTTAGTGTGCTGAATAATTATCTTCGTACGGATTGGAGTACGAAAGGCCCTGCCCAAAAAGGGAATCAAATAGTCCTTTGTTTTTTTCGGGTATCGCCACGCGGCTTAATTCCGATCACTCCCTCAGGAATAGGAGGCAATAATAGAACGCACATCAGAGAGTACTGCCCTTTCTCGTCTAACAAGTCAGGTTTCCAAAGCCCCTTTCTTAAGAGATAGAGCACTCCTTACTCGACAGCTCAAAGCTGACCAGTACAAAACCATGTGATATATCCTCGTTTACGTACCCTACTGGCACTATTTAGCCCTGCCTACACCTCTTTCACTGGCTTCTACTTGTCTTTTTTTTATTGGCGGATTTGTACCCAGGTACATCATGACCTCCCCTCGGCCAATCCTCACTCGACAGCTCCGTCCTTTCTTAGGTGAGCTACGTGAGACCGAAGCTAGCTCTCTTGATTAGATTTCCCCGGAAAGACGGAAAAGCCCCTTTCCAGCTCACTCTGTTAGTCCACTAAGACCGGTATAGAATAAGTCAGTACAGCACTAGCAATAGCTTTTTCAGTACAATGAGCTAAAGCAGTTGTTGCTTTAAACAGGGGATTGCTCTTGGTAACAAACAAGCTGAGATATAAAATTTGTTTAATAAAAACTTGCGTTTATATATTGATATAGGGGGATACAGCTAAAAACTTTTTAAGGCACCTTATAGGCATCTTAAATGACCTATAAACAAGGATAACATAGACAGCAAACACCAATAACAAACAATAAATACAGTAAGACAAAGACAGGAAGACAAGAACAAGAAAGACAGGAAAACAGGAACAAGAACAAGAAAGACAAACAAGAAAGACAGGAATACAAAAACAAAGACAGGAAGACAAACAACAAAGACAGGAACAAGAACTACAAAGACAGGAACAAGAACAAGAAAGACAGGAAGACAAGCTACAATAATAACTACAAAAGACAAGAAAACAAAGACAGGAACAACACTCCGTTCGTGCTCCTCATCCGAGGATCACTCACTCATCTGAGATCGCTCGCCTTCGCTCGCTTGTTCCGGACATTTTATAAATAGCTTTTATACTCCCTTTATCGCTCGCCGAGCTCGCTTGTTTATCGCTCGCCTCAGCTCGCTTGTTCCTCCTTTTAATCTCCCTCGGGTCGACTCGGCCCCTCGAGATGTAGGGTGGGATAAAGTTGCCAATGCGAGTCACGCGCAGAGTTGGACACTTTTTTTGAAGCGTGATGCTGATAAGTCCACTCAATGAGATACAACTTCCGGGGCCTTATGGACTGCTATGTACATTTTCGATTTTCTATTCACTCATGATCTGGCCTAGTCGACCCGATCATGATATTTCACTCATGATCTGGCCTGGTCGACCCAATCATGATATTGAAGGATGGGACCTTTTCTCGAAAAAGAAAGGAGATTCTATTTCTTCTTCCAAGCCCTTCTTAGAAGATGCTTGAGCTTTCAGATGAGATTGCCTTAGTCGAGTCTTTTCAAACCTTTCACTCTCCCTCTCCCGTTGGTCGAGCTGGTTGCCCTCCTGCCTTTAAGCGAGTGGAGCGACGTGGTTCTCCTAAGAGTGAAAGTGGAACGGGTAGAAGTCGGCTAAACACCCCTAGTTCTTTTGCAGTTCTCCCTTTAACACCAACGGTAGATAGGAACCGAACTGTCTCACGACGTTCTAAACCCAACTCACGTACCACTTGAATCGGCGAACAACCGAACCCTTGGGACCTTCTTCAACCCCAGGATGAGTTCTTTGAATGCAAGAGGTGTTGGTTCGAATCCAACTCGTGAGAAGGAATCCATGCACACAGCAAAGGCATCAGGAAGAGGGGCGTAGCAAGAAATCCTTTAACAGCAGCAAAGACTTCGGAATGTTTTTCCACCGAAAGTATAGAAGATAAGGTGTAAAATGTAAATCACTAGGTGTTGGATTCCCCTATAGTACCAGACTCTTGTTATTCATTAAAGAATACTAGCTTCTATCGCTCCTTGCTCGCGGAGCAGCATACCGGAAAAAAAGGAACTTGCCTCGAAAAAGTAAGGACTTTTGGGCAGATTCCAGTATCCGACCCATCTCTTTCTGCCGATTCCCCGGGTTGTCGGAATCTCTGGTTCGATCAGGACCAGGAGTCCCATTCATTCGTTATGGGAGCGACTCTCTGTTCCCATTCTCCGCCGGGTCATCAAGTGATTAGCCAGCTCAATCCATTTTTCCATCCGATGATCCCCTAGGACTGACTCTGTTCGACCTGCCTTGATTGCCTAGCTAATGCTACCGTCGCAAGCAACCTCTCAAAGAATAGGGAGTGAACGACCCTTCTATCTAGTATCTAGATCGGTGATTCCGTTCGGCCGAGCCAGCCAGCTATCGAAAGTCTTGCAAGCAACCTCACCCTCACCTCGGAATGAGAGAGACATCAAGGACAGAAACGTAGGAAAGCTCCTTAACGGGAGATTCAGCCACGTAATAAATCCCCCAAAATGTAACTCGGGATGTCAGGATTGCAAGCAACCTACACTAAGCGAGCTAGAAGCTAAAGTGAATCTTTTTTGGCATCTTTTTCTTTGCTTTGACCGCGACTTTGTTTGGTCTTCCTCTTTCCTTCGGCCCATGTTTCAAAGCTAGCAAAAAGTTCGAGCCTTCGGGATCTCTCTTGAACGGCGGTCGGAATAGCGCAAGGGCTTAAGTCATCGATTCAAATCCTATCTTTTTTTCGGTATGCCGCTCCGCGAGCAAGGAGCGAATGACAAAGATATATAATAAAATCATGGCTTCCTTTTTGGTTTCATTTTCAGTCATTCTTATTTTTACTATTTTAGCAACTTTGCTAGAAGTAAAGCTTCTCAAGTGGTGTTTTCTATTCTTTGATTATTTAGTGTTCGATTTAGACTTAAACATCCACGATGATCTCCTGTTATTACTTGTCTTGGTTTTGGTTTTCGTCTCACGGATCTTGGTTCGCGCTTTATGGCATTTCCACTATAATAAGTGTAGGAATTCATGGGTACCAGTTAATTGATTTCGTGCCTGCCCTAAGGCTAAGGGGAGAACTGCATGTCCTACTAGTCGGATAGAAGCCTACCCACCTACCAGCCTACCTTGTTCATATCGAGTCGGACAGGAGAGACACTCTTTAAAGTTAATAGAAGCAATTCCTTTTATAAGCTTGAAAATAGGCGCTGTAAATCAATTCAAATAGATAGGGGAGTTCCGAACCAGCAGCAAGCCCTTTCTCGCCCTTTCTAATGTCCTAGGCGAAGGCAGTGCAGGTGAAAGCCCAATAGATCCCATTTTTTTTATCGCTCCACATAGCTCACGACCCGGCCCGAAGAAATCTCTTAGATGGGCGGATGCGAATCTGGATCTATCAACGGGGCAATTCCATTCCAGTCGTAGTCTCAATCCCATATTCAATGAAAGTCTCCGCCGTGTCTGACCCCCTCAATCTTTCTATCCGGAGTGAGTCAGGCGGCTAAGCCTTTAATCCTGATAAAAGAAATAGTTTTCCCACCCTCCAAGTATCCATAAATGGAATCGGTTTGAGTGAATTACTTACCGCAGTCAAAGCCAATAGGGAAAGTCAGGTCAAGAGAGAGTCTCTTTCCGATTAGTGCATCTCGCACTTCCAATTCATTCCGAGTTAGAAAAAGGTCAGTTCCTTCCCTCCCTTTTACTTTTTCTAGGGTAAAGTCCTCTTAAATGGATTACTAGTTCCTTCCTTCCCAATCAATGCTAACTCTATCTTCCTCTCTTGTAATTTAGGAGATTTGCTTTTCACATACAAGTCGGATAGCGCGATAAGGCAGTTACACTCCTCCGCCTGGCATTCCAGTTCAAATACTAGTGAGGTAGACAACCTCATGTCATGCGTGAAAATAGTAAGGACCTTGCCTATGGGCTCATTGGGACACTCAAGTACGAAGGAATTCTCCACTTAATTAAGGAAGGTTTCAGAGACAGAGGATCAAAGCAATGGAAAAGCAAGGGAACGAGGCGACCGGAGGAAGGGTTTGGTATGGTAGTGAGACCAATAGGGAAACATAATAAATAGGGAGTATGTAAAAGATCCATTGACACACGAAGGGAGAAGTCAGGTGTGTATTACATAGCATAGCTACTGAATTCGCAAAGACTCCTTCCTCTTTTAAGTTAAGTGAGGAACTCGCCTGAGGGAAAGGGACTGCGACCTTGATTATCTACTTCGCACACAATGCTAAAGGACATAACTTTGCTTCTTTGGAGCGGCTTCACCAATTGCTTGTTTTCGTCGCTTAGGTGAGGGTTTTTGTCCCAACAGTTGAATTAGCACAGTCTATTGACTCCCGAACAGCTACATTTGTCCATGAATTCCCTTCTGCTTCACCTTGTGGCCTATCCCAGACAGCTATGGAAGCTGCTAGCAACCTTCTTCCCATTCTTTAGTAGCCCGAGATGAGTTTAGTAGGAGGAGTCAGTTTTCTTTGAAGATCGAGGAATCAATCTCCCAATTATGCCATTCGGAAGAAGTCTTCTACAGAGGGAAAGCCTGTTACGAGTAAGTGGAGAGGAAGGCCCTATACTTAGTTGACTGGCAATGACAAAGGCTTGCGAAACTAAGTAGGGCCTTTTGAATTGAATCTTAAGTAGTCTATCAGTGGTGCAAAGCTAATTGCCCCTTTTCAGTAGGGGGCGAAAGGTTAGACCTTAGAAAGTCAGCGAACAGCGGTTCTTCTATGTAGGTATGGCGTTCCCCCTTGACTCTCCTAACGTCGAGCTAAGGGATTTCTATCTATACATGAAAAGGATAAAACCTCAAGAAAGAATACCTCAGGGCCGTCTGAGTCAGAGCAACCCCGCCGGGGCGATCCAGTTACCCGGAATTTTAACTATTATTCTACAACCATTGAACCGTACTAGCTTCGTTACAGACTTGATACTGAACTGTTCACCATCCGAACATTCGCTAGCTGGCAACACAACTTTTACCACCCCAAAGAAGATCTCAAGTGATTAGGCGGGGACAGGATTCGAACCTGTAGTCTTCAGATCATGAGCCTGATGAGTTGACCTTCCAGCGCACCTCCTTTCCATGCTAATTCTTTCTTTTCCACTTCATGACCAGGAATTATAGGTCGGCCTCTTTCAGCCCTTGCTGGTGAAAGTCTTAGAATGAATGTTGGCCTAGATAGAGGAATAAAAACTAGCTCGACCGGAAGGGAGAGGATAGGCGAATCAGTAACTGAAATGAAAGCTGGAGTAAGACAGTCAGTTGGAGAGCTAGGATGAAGAAGTAGGAAGGGACCCTCACCCTGAGATGAGAGGGAAGGTCGATTTGACTCGAATCCCGGACCTGATCTTTAATCCTACACTAGTTAATGATGCGATGGGAGAATTCTTTTGTCATTTTTCATCAATGCTGGCCCACGTCCATGCCCAATCCCAATGGAGCTTCGAGGGCGCCTTTTCCTTAAGCATTTATTTCTCCATCTAAGGTCAGGGAGGAACCTGAGGGAAAAACCGCTTTCTTACCGGAAGAAAGAGGGAGCCGCCCGTCCCGGGAAACGAAGTAAATCAAATGGATAAATACTCAATTCTCTGAGTTCTTTTCCCTAATCTAATTGAACTTTAGGGACCAAAGGCTTGTTCAAATTAATTTCAACGCTTATGCGTGCAAATTTCCCCCTTGTCTTTCTGGCTGTATGTTCGTCGACTCGCCAACAAAGCTGCAGATTGTTTGGCTGCTTATGGTCATACTCATTCAGACTCCATTTTATTTAATAGCTTAGGGTCTCTTCCTTTTGATTCTAAAAAGCCTGTTCATAGCCAAGGCATGTTCGTTTTTAGCCGATTGACAGAAATGCCGATTAAGCAATTCCTCTCATCCCGATAAAGGGAGTCACCCGTGATTCGATTATTTTTCTTTTTTATAGCACTGTATTTGCATAAGCAGTCAAGTTCAGGGGACGGAGTTCAAGGCGAGTAGTCTCTCTGGAAGTAGGTTCATCCCCCTCTTGGTTGGCGATGGCCAGGTCTTTTGGAAACATTTCCTTCAAGTAGACGACAAGTTTTAAATCTTAATGCAGACATTCCTCCCTCACATGCATTTGCAACAGATTCTTACTAACAAGCAGTTCCAGCTGATCCATCCCTTCTCCCTCACATCACTTTAGTTTATCCTAAAAAGAAAGGTTCTCTTGCTCGCTATTGGCTTGGTACAGGTTCTATGTGAGCCAACCAGTCAGTCTTCCGGTTCTTCCGATCCTCTTAGTCAGTCAGTCTGGGAGGATCCGAACGAATTCTGCTTTCATTTCCCACGTATGGAGCACTGAGTTACTTACGGAATCTAAAATCTCTCTCGCTTCTTCAGCTTGTTCCTGTTCGTCTATTCGGGACGGGGCAGGCAGCCCACATACATGAAGAGAAGAATAGAGAGGGGGTTATCCTGCTTAAACTTGGGAAGTTTACTACTGGAAATTGGGAAGGGCTATAAGTAAGCCGTTTGCTATTGCTATAAGGGCTGCTCGCCTTTATACGGCTAGGAATGGCTTCAGTCAGGTCATCGATTCACCTTATGGTCGACTTGCTTGAATCGAAGAAGAAGAGCCCACTTTCATATTGAATTCAGGCTTTCATTAGCTCCTTCAGGATGGGATTGACTCTTTCAGCTCGCTGGGTCCTATTCATTAAAAGACCATTGAATCTATTAACTCCCTTTCTCAAACCTGCCCCTTGCTTCCGATAGATGGCTTTCTAACCGGCCTTAGACTATTCCTTGAGAAAGTGATTGTCGCATACCGGCCTACCCTAGGGCATGAACAACTCCAATTTAAGTCTTTATGAAAGTGGGCTACCTTATTTATTCAAGCCTAAACTAGGAATGGGCTAATAGCAATAGCAAAAGAAAGGTTAAGGCGGTGAGGCGAGGTAAAGTAAATCAACAATAGGCCCTATCTAAAGACAGTCTAGTCTGAAACTGGTCTCGTGCTAGATTCAACGCAATGGGCGAGAAGGCTGACATGAAGGCTTTCATCGAAGGCAAAGCGGTGGGAATTCTCTTTCAAGGCGGCCCGCACGACTCATCCTAAGTGAGGGCTTAGCCAACGACACGTGCCTTTGGGGGCTTGCTTGGCTAGAAAGAGAAAGTCTTCAGCCTAGCTCGACTGAAAGGAGAGGAAGCGCCTAAAAGAAAGCCTTTTTTCGATATTTCTTATAGGCCGTAGTACCTACCCCTTAGAAGACAGCTTTCACAGGCTTTTGAGTAAAGAGAAATGGCCTTCTAGCACCTCTCCCGTAGGTCGAGTGGCTTCCTAGATAGGGAGTACGAGCGGTAGTAAATGAGAGCCCCTATAGGGTTCCAAACCTGCGCTTCTTCAAATATCCCATCCCAGTAGGGGCTTCAAAGCTTGACTAAGAGAAAGTGGAAAGAAAAGGGGCGCGCTAGCTGCAATCAAACTAAAGCGCTAACGAGCAAGAATGCCTATAGATAGCGCTTTAGTAATAATATAGGGCTTTTTCAGGAATCGATTCTATGATTGAATAGTAGAAGTGCTACTTAGTAGTAGAATCTCGGAGAGACGGAGATGGGACTATTTCATACCTGCTAACTCCTAGGATGAGAAGTGGGTCCCTTGTTTTTGGCAGGAAGAGTTTCAGCCTTTGTTGCCCCTGGGTAGAGTGAGTCTACTTAGTGAACTGGAAGGACGCGAAGATCAATTGATCAATACGAATCTCGAGAGTGGATGGTTGATCGCCGCCTCCTTGTCCTGGAGGCTCTCCGGCCGGGGAGGGGCTTGCTATCGTAACCTTTTTCCCGGTGTATGTGAGGGTGACGAACTCCTTTTTGTTCGGTCATAGGTTGGTCCAAAGAAAGAGAGTCGGCTTCCTTAAGTCCGTTGTTCCTCAGTAGCTCAGTGGTAGAGCGGTCGGCTGTTAACTGACTGGTCGTAGGTTCAAATCCTACTTGGGGAGAATTTAGAGTTCTCGCTTTTCTGACCTAGCGCCCCCTGTCCTTCTCCTACTCCTTTGCCCATTAGTCCGTAGTTAGGGCTTCTTAAGACAAAATAGACTGATACAATTGCATAAAACCTGTAGTAAGGAATAGTTTGATAAGAACCAGAGCGGATAGATGGCAAGTAAGACAGTCACAGCAGGGCTATAACCAGCAACCTTCGGTTGATTCATTGAAGTTTAGAGTCAGTGTCTTTCTATCGAATCTGAGTTACCGGCTCTCATTTGAAAGACCGTCCCTATGACATGGTCTTAAAGCATAGTTTGGACTGCCCTAAACTTTAAAGTCTTTGTAAAGGATGAAGTTTCCTATTTCCTCGCCTAACCCGCCCCTTTTACTGATGATCAATATGACAAAAGTAATCTATCTTGATCCTTATATGACGCAATTCATAGATTTGGGCAAGTCAGAGTGAAATCAAAGTCAAGTTATTGGCGATCATACCTACTCAATGAGAATGCTCTCAAGTCCAGTCAATGTCTTTTTGATGATACGATTCTCAGGTGCGAACTCAAATAAGGAGGGGGCCCCACCAGTCATAGTGTTCACTCTTCCCCATAATAATAAGAACTAAATTCCTGGGGTTTTCATAAAAAGCAATCAAGGATAAGATCGAAGAGAATGAAACGCACGTAGTGGTCATTATAGCGGTTCCTTCTGATCCTAGAAAACGTCCGAAAAAACCTGCTACGGAACTACCGAGCAACAATTTGCATAAGCAAAGTCGAATATTTGTTACAAATCTAGATCCTGCACTCTCATCTCTAGTCTCTAGCTATCATCTTAGTATATTAGTCAAGCTATATCTTGTACTTTCTTGGGCCTAACTAAGAAAAGAGAATTAACATAAGTAGTTTAAGTAGAATTAACATAAGTAGTTTAAGTAGTAGCGCGTTACCACCCTTAAAACCCTAGGGGGAATCCTTTATTCTCAATCAAGATGCCTCAACTGGATAAATTCACCTATTTAATTGATTTGTGTCGTAGGTTTTTTCCTCTGTTCGGGACGGCTGTATTTGTCGGACGTTTTCTAGGAACGGACGGCTGCCCCAGAATTTCCAGCATCATAACTTTATTCTTACTTTTAGTCACTTTAATCCTGATTTATCGAATGCTCCTGCTCCTACCTCGCTAACAACCAGTGTTGCAACAACTCCTAAATCAATAGGGCCATAAAGACTAGTCCTACTTGCCCTAGAGATTAGTTAATAGCTTCAAAGACCGGCAGGAAGTCATACAACCTAGCTCTCCTTACTTGATAGGAGGGAAAGAGATCCGAGAGTTTTGACAGTAGTGGGAAGAGAGGGCTCTTTTGAAGACTTTCCGCTCATCTCCCGCCTTCGACTTGAAAGCGATAGGCTTTTAGCTCGTCTCCTGCTTGGAAGCTCTCTTTTAGTCGGGTATGTCTGTCATCCTAACGGATTGCATGTATTCTAAGATCTTGGCTTAGGTGGTCTCTCAGTCCTCGCAGTGAGCGATGCTAGGGTATCGCGAATGACTCCCCTCTTCAAGAAGGTATGCTATAAATAAGTCAGTATAGGTCTAATAGTTAGTCTTCATCTACAGTTAGGGCAGTTGTCAATCTGTCTGAAATGATAGCATGAATGATAGGTTTGTATGAATGCATGTATTTGAGGTTTTGCTAGGTTGCTTCCTTTCTTAACAGCTAGGAAAGAAAAAGTAGCTTCAAACCCTATTGAATAGGTTGAGTTATAGGGTGATTGACCTTGCAAAAGGCTAAATAGGTCGGGTACTTACTACTAAGATTTCATATTTTATCTTATATATGGCATTTATCTCTATACTCTAAACTGGAAGGGCATGAGACCCTAGTGGAGGAAACAAAGGAAGAGTCGACAAGACTTCGTCAGTAGGGGTCTAGAATCTCACCCTCAAACCTTTCCTTTAAGATAAGAAAAGCGTATCGCCCTTTCCTCTATCAACTACCATCGGAAACGCGGAAAGAGCCTATCTCTTACTCTTAAATCCAGTGAGAGGTACTGAAAAGACTAAGTGACCCGAGAAGCCCACCCTTTAGGTCCCTTTTCATAGACGAGAGAATGAGGATCTATTTAGTGCTGAAAGCCTTAAAAGCATCAATACGATTTCAGCTTGCCCCTATACTCTATGAGATAGAAACTTTTGCCATTGCCATTGAAGGGTCCTCATAGAAGGAAATAGTGAAAGTCTCATTTTGACACTAGCGAGATACTTTCTAATGGATCTCTCAGTCTACGAAGGAAAAAGTGAGAACGTTAAAATGCCTTTCTAATAGAAAGTTTCTACATGCTATCTGGAGCTATAGGTAGAGGAATTTGATCGATTGGCTTTAACGAACCTATTTCATTAGAATGATCGAAGAACCCGCTTATCTATAGAAAGAGGGAGAGAGAATGAGAAATCACTCGACTGTTAAGGAGAGGAGGGGAGAGTTCGACCGCCCTAAGCCAACCAGAACGGCAAAGAAGAGTTCTATTCGGCGACCGGTAGGGAGAGGAGAGGATGGGAGGAGAGAACGTCGACCATAAGGGAGACAGCAGTTACTTCGATGTGAGCAGAGTGCCCATTTCCTTACTTAGAAGGTTTTCAAAGAAAGGAAACTTCAAAGACTGACAGAAGAGAAAGGTAAGATAATTCTTTCTGGCCTTAACTAAAAGCGGGGGAGGCCCAGGTCTACATACAGGTCTTGGATCAATAGAATCCTACAATTGCTAGGGAAAGAATATCGGGATTAGTCTCCTTGCCATTGCTACTGTCTTTGAAAGTCTAGCTATCCTCTCCTTGTCATGCTTAGTTATTCTGCATTGCTCCTTCTTCTGATCTTGCTTTCTTGCCTTATAGAACTGACCTTTGTCCCCTCCTTCCGGTTTTAACTCACTTAAAGTCCATTCCTTGCTCTTGCCTAGTTCTAGGCTTAGACGAAAGAGCTCATTCATAGATTCCATCTTTCTAGCATTTCATGTCTTTCTTCCTTCAACTCTAATTCATGCCATTTCCCGAGGATCTAAAACCGCAATCCCTTTTGGGGGCCAAATACCTCCGATCTCTACCGTAGGTGCCAAAGAAGAATGAGAAAAAGCCCGAAAAAGAGCAAAAAGGAACATAACCTCCGAAACTATAAACAGAATAAACCCATATCGATGTCCTAATTGTACGAATTTGCGGCGTAGATCGCCAGGATCCCCTACCCCAAAATCGAGGGCAAGATCCCTTTGATAAAGCACGCCGTTTCGCACTTCATCGGTAATTAGCGGCGCTGGAATCGGTACTGCCGGGGCCGGCGGGGACTCCGGCAATTCTTGAGGCGGAGATGACGCAGGGCTGGTGGGAAGGCTAAAAGCCTCTCTATGGTCACAAAATGCCACCCTAGAATTTGGAAATGCCACCCCAGAATTTGCCGGAACTATTCCAGTGAGTCCCACTATCGCGAACCAAAATATGGACCCTACAGCAAATAACATGGGTGTTTTGTATTGTATCGAACCCCCCCACATGGTAGCGATCCAACTAAAGATTTTGATTCCAGTGGGGACAGCTATGATCATGGTAGCTGCGGTGAAGTAGGCACGGGTATCAACGTCTAAGCCCACAGTAAACATATGATGAGCCCAAACAAGAGATCCAGGAACACCTATACTGATCATGGCATAAACCATGCCTAGATACCCGAAGACCGGTTTTCCCGAAAAAGTAGAAACGATATGACTTATGATACCGGATCCAGGCAGAATGGGAATATACACCTCTGGATGACCGAAGAACCGAAAGAGATGCTGGTATAATATGGGGTCTCCCCCTCCAGCGGGATCAGAAAAGGTTGTATTAAAGTTTCGATCGGTTAATAACATGGTAATTGCCCCTGCCAGTACCGGAAGTGATAATAAAAGTGGGAATGCTGTCACTAGAACGGACCACACAAATAGGGGTGATCTATGCATAGTCATTCCAGGTCCACGCATGTTGGAGATAGTTGTTATAAAATTGATAGAACCTAAAATGGATGAAATACCAGATAGATGAGGACTAGAAATTGCTGAATCAACTGCTCCTCCAGAATGGCTGGTAATACCACTTAAGGGCGGATAGACCGTCCACCCAGTGCCACTACCCACTTCTACTAAGGCTGGGCTTAATAGGAGCAAGAGACTTGGTGGCAACAACCAGAATGAAATATTATTTAATCGTGGAAATGCACGCCGCTTTGAAACATTTTTAAAATATCGAAAAAAATTCCGCGTGGTTTATCTCTAAAAAGTAGGAAGGCCCTAGAACCCCCCGGCCCCTATACCAAAGCAGTTAAATGCAAGGAGGTCAGAGCAGAGGAGCTTCCCGGGTAGCAAGCTAGTTAGGAGAGAAGTCCAATGCTTCGGGTCCAGTGACTTTCCCCGTGAACTTCCATTATTCGATCGTTACAGAAAAGCCTGTTTAAATCGATTGCTTTGCTCTACTCTATATCGAGGAGTCTTGCAGAGAATAGAAAATAAAATAGAAAACGAATGTTCCGTTATAAAATAGAATCAATAAAAAGGTCTAAAAAGTGGAAATTTCCCCAAAAATAAGACAATAAAAAGTATACATGCTGCAGGACACTCACGGGAGTTTTTTCAAACATGCTGGTAACATACATGCCGACCACGTCTTCAAGTTGCCACTTTTCCCCCAAATCCAGCAAGAAGCGAGCAGCCGTCCCCTGAGGAGTCCCGACGCCGGATTCAAAAAATACATCAATTCATCTCTCCATTTTCTGTGAAAAGGGGGGCAGGGAGCGGAATATCATTCCTAACCTAACGGGGGATCTTTTCTTTTAGTTAAGAAAACTCCAAGATAGCATGGATTACAAGCTTCTATCTGAAGGAAGAACTCCTCAATATCTGGGCATCCACTTTTCCGTTTTAGTACCATACAAAGGAAAGGGAGTTGTGAAGCTACTACAGGGAGAAAAGCAAGTAGAAGAGGGCTTATACTCGATTGTAGAAAGTAGAACTCCCAGCCAGTAAAGTGAGACTTCTTGTTATCAACTGGATTCTGTAGCTGCTACCTTCTTTTCAGTATATGGTGGTGACTCCCATCCACTTCAGGGAGAGAGCAAGTATAAATCATAGCTTTAGGCTTTCGAGCCTTTCTTCCTAGGACAGAAGCCTTTACTTGAACTTGAGCGGTTGTCTGGAACTGATGCTACACCTTGGGCCAAATCAAAATCACAGTGTGGCTTTCTTAGGATCATGCTAGTGAGTTGTGCTTGCTGGGAAAGGACATTTTTCTTTATCGAAATTCTCTCATGTCTTTAGGGGGGGTGAGGAAGAAAAACCAACAAGAAACTTCCCACTTTTGATGTCCTGCGATTCTGCTAGTTTAGAAACTAAGGAGAAGGACAGGGGGCGCTAGGTCAGAAAAGCGAGCGGGTTCGGTCAGGAGGGACAAAAGAGAGATGCTTTCTATCAGTCAAAAGCAGATACCGCCCCCCCCATGCTCCTACGGTCCACTTACCGATACTGGCTCTTTAGGACTGATAGTAGCTGCTCTTCTGGTAGTATAGTTGGTAGCTCTGCTTATGCTAGCTCTCTTCTTTCTAGAAGAACAATTATATAGCAACAACTGCTTTAGCAACCACTGCTATAATTCTTGTTCCCTCCATATATATATATATATATATCTATATTTACCTTTGTTTCATAAATAGGGAATTATAATACCGGAACACCTAATCAATTCTCATTGAAAAAGTCCAAACTCTTCTTTTAACTAGACTATGAAAAATACGGGTTATATTCTATCTGGTAGAGTCAACAGAATGGAGTTCCTTGTCTGTAACTCAAGAAAGTGCATCTCTTTCTCTGCCATTCCTACTTTCTTGATAGTTATAACCTATTAAGAAGGTAGGTTCAGTCCAGGAGGCTAGTTTGAAATGAAACCCGGACTCGCTGAGGTTCACACACCTTTCTTTATGAAATTACACAGCAAGCTGGAAGCTTGGTACTAATAGCCTCTAGAGTATAGAGGGGCTATGGAGAGGGGCGCAACTGTTGTGCTTCCTCGCTTCGCCAATACTTCAATTGGTACACGCAAGAAATAGGCCAATTCAGCAGCTTTTTGTTCCATTTCCCGTGGAGTAAAATTCTCATCAGTACGAGTCAATGGAATGGCTCCCTGGCCTCTGATATCCATATAAAGGACACGCCGAGCATAAATACCCTCTTTAACTTCTATTCTGATGGACTGAATATCTTTTATAAAAAATTGGAGGAAGACCCTCCGATTTTTTCCAGGAAATCCCCAACGAAAGATACACACTATTCCGTCTTTTCTATCAAATCGATCATAACCACTACCTACATTCCACGAAATTGTGCACCACAAATAGGAGCTAATAAAAAGACCCGCGATCCCATAGAAAGACATCACAATTCCTTGTGGAAAAAAAACTATTTGCTGAGACGGAAATAAAGATATCAAATTTCTACCAAGATAACTTGAGGTTCCAACCAACAAGAATCCTAATGAACCTAAAAAAAGGATAACAGCCCAGCAGAAATTACTTGTTTTTCGAGCCCCCGTTATAGGTTCTATCCATATATGTTCTGATCGACAACTCATACTTTATCCAGTTGCTTTTTTTTTTATTGAGAGAATACCCCAAATGAATTTGACTTTATGCACTTCCACGACATGGGAAAGGATCATGGGATGAGGAAAAGAAAGAAAAGGTGCAAGGTGAGGAGATATCGAGAGGTAGAATAGGTGAAATGAGTTCAAAGGAATTAGTTAAGACACGCTTCTTTAGCACAGGCCACGGAGTGAATTTGGAAGGTTCAATGAACTACGCGAAGGGCAAATCTTGGGCGCTATTGTTGTCTATATACAAGTGGCGTAGGCGAAGCTGTGGCGACTCGTGGAGTAGACAGCGAGCTCCGCTTGAACAGAAAGCAGCAAGCTGCAAGCACTACTCCAAAAGCAGTGAGCTCCGCAACAAAAGCGAAGCGAGCCGCGGTAGCCTATTAAGTTTTTCAGCTGCATCGTACCGTACTATGGGAGGGGTCCGTACCTCCTTTAGATAGAGCCCCCCTGCTCCTAATGTAGAGCTAGAACTACTGCTACCGTGGAATCCGCGGTCACACATAAGTATCTCGCCTTCCAAAAAAAGCGGCTGCTAATTAGCACTAATGCTAATGGGGACCATCGATCAAGAAGGACTTCGGAGACTGCAATCGAATTGATCAAAAAATAGAAATAGGGCCAACTCTTCTAGTTGCGCCTCTAACCTTACTACGCTACCCTGATAAAAGGTCGAATTCAGCAGGACTGCAGGCACGAAATGCCGATCAAATCCGTTAAAGGAAGCCTAATCAAAGCGGGCAAACAAGAAGATCTGACTGAGTTGATGATGGACCGGATCTCGAAAGGCGAGAGGCTTTCATAAAGACGTAAGCTGGATGTGCTAGTCGATCTTGTAACCCACGAAAGCTCAAGAAAGAGAATGTCCTCTCAAGGCCGGTCTTTCAACCGCCTCCTTGAAAAATCACCTGACATTCCTCTAGTTAATCTGTCGCGGGTTAGGGAGGTCCCTCTCTAGTTCAGAACCTTTCTTCCAAAGCCTCCCCCGATTCTACTTTTGGCAGGCCATGGTGCGGATAAAAGTTGTGGGTTTTCTACTGCTTATTCATTAGGGCGAGTGGATGTCAAGGGAGGGGATCATAGTCTTTCAACTCATCTGGAATATCACGGAGCAGCTTCGTGTCCCTGTTCCGGTCCCCGATGCAGCCCCGTCATCAGTAGCTAAAACCAAGGTCGGCCCTCCCCCATAAGGCCCCGGAAGTTTTATCTTATTGAGTGGACTTATCAGCATCACGCTTCAAAAAAAGTGTCCAACTCTGCGCGTGACTCGCATTGGCAACTTTATCCCACCCTACATCAGCCGGTGTGTGTGAGCTTCGCTCCTTATAGCTATAGCTCTACAGCGCCGCCGGCCACTTTCTAAAAAAAAAATTTAGTTCAATCACCCGCCGAAGCGAATCCTTCGAAATAGCCAAGCCAGTAAGTAGAAGGGCAAGGTGACCACAGGGAAAGGCATTACCAGAAGGAAATATCAATATCACAACCAATGAGGTCCGCAAGTTTCACATCTAAGTAATACTCGATCCGATAGTTTACGATATAGATAGATATATATATATTTAACAACAACATTCTAAGAAAAGATATTAATAGATATCGGTAGTTGTCTGGTTGTACCCAAACAATAAGATTCCTGAGGAAAATGCACCTAAGATCAAATATTTCGAGCCGGCTTCCGTGGAAAATTCAGACTTTCTTTTTGATGCTGCGATCACATAAAAACATAAACTTTGAGGCTCAATAGCTAAATACATGGCAATTGAATCGTACCGGTTGTTATGCCAATAGCAGCGCCGGGCAGCTAAGTTGGTATGGAAGAACTGCTGGGCCGCGGGAAATCCTTCTCTATACAAGTTCTCGGACGAGGTTTTTGAACAGAACTTCGATAGGCGAGAGGTGTAAGCACCGCGAGGTGTGAAGCGATCTCGTACTAAACGAAAGAACTTTCACTTTCCATAACCAAAATGAAAGAAAGTCAACCTATTCCTGCAATTGCGGTCAGTCTCGCTACCTCTTTAGTTGCCGCCCCCTACTTGCTCATTCGCAATGACTACCTCAAGAAAGTAGCCCCTATCTCTAAAGGGGCTTATGCACTCCACGACTTTCTTATGTTATGGCGAAGACTTAATTTAGCTTCCAACCCTAGTCAGCAAGCTTCAAGCGCACCTCTGTATCGACTGAATCACTCTAAGGGTCTAATCGGTGGAACCGGTGAACCACGCGAACTGGTTAGATGCGTGGGGCAGAGGGCTCGTAGTACCCCCTTTTCTTGATCCAGCCTTTTCTTAGCTTCGGTAGTGAATCACCTACTAAAAAAAAGGGCAGGCCCGCACGCCTTATTTGAGACTACTAAGGCAGGCGGTGGACTCTTTTATTAGGGAAGGGAAGAAGGGGCCTAAGCACGTCAGATGCCGTACACTTGAGTGGAAAAGGAAAGTGAGACCTTACCTCTTTTTCCAGGCCTGTTCGGACATACGGTTCCCCCGGAAGATCAAGTTGATGAGCCGTGTGATGGGAAACCTTCCCGCACGGTTCGGAGAGCACTGAATTAGAATGAGAGGTTCACCACCACATCATTGCATGCAAGGGGAGATCGCTCGATTCGCAGATTGGTCCCTCGGGTCGGTAGCCGGGCTCCGGGACATTACTACCACGACGACTATCGACCCGAGCCCAAAGAAGGAAAAAAAAAAGGAACGGACTAAAGCGAGGAGTTTATTGGCCATACATAGTTAAGGAGGATGGGGGCCAACCTCTTTCATGACCCATGGCCCCAGTGTGTCACTTGGTTAGCATTTCTAGAAAAAATGGAGACGTAGAGTCAGGCTAGTTTTTCGATAGGGAAAGAGACCGGGGTTTGAGGTTGTCATACCACTTTCATCCGATATCTAGTTTGAATTCTAAGACCCTCTTTATGAATTAGAAGGCTCTCTTTATGCTCTCAAAGACCGGCTTTTACAGAACTGAGATTCCATAGGCCGAAACGAAGCCCTTTAAAGGTAGAATTAGGAGTCGAAGCCATGCATTTAGCCCGATTGCTATTCGCCCTTTTTAGCACTAGACTGACATTCTCATTTCGCTTGTTCAGTTCAACGAAAGCCGGTACTAATCAAGCACAGTTTAGCCCTATGATTGAATTGCGATAGTTCGATTCCCTCTTCCTATAGCTATGACTGGCAACCCCTATAAGTCAGTTTTTACTCCCTCTTTTAAGGTCGAGCCTATATAAAAGTAAATATGGTCTAGCTAGTTATCACTTCTCCCCCTATAGTTATAGCAGTACTGGGGAATTCCTCTATCTTCTTTGAATGAGGAGAGAGAGTACTCATTCCTCTCCCTCTGGTCGAGTGGCTTGGGTCGACCAGGCCAGATCATGAGTGAAATATCATGATCGGGTCGACTAGGCCAGATCATGAGTACTTTTTTTGCAAGAAATAGCGAAAGCGAGACGATAGTTCTCTGTCGGGTGAGAGAAGAGATAGAGCACGGTATTCTCACGGGCCGAAGTGCAAAGCCCGGTAGCCTATCCGTAGTTCGGAAGGAAGCCCCTATGGTCCAAATCAAGTTGCTACTTTCCCTCTGCGCTTATAAGTAGATAAGGTCAGACTTTGCTTGCTCTGAGACAGATTGAAAAGGGAAAGACAATATAAAAATGGAAATGTTTGAAATTGCTCCTTGACCGGAACGAACGGGATTCGGAGCTTGCTGACCCTTATACACAGATGGCGGATATAGAGAAAATGGTTCTTCCTACATCACAACCTAAAGACCCGGGTATCCTTGAGGAGGGCCGGAAGTACCTTCCTACAAACAGAGTGGAGTGGTAAAGGCGTTGGTACCGGCATGCAAAGGTTCGAATCCTTTTACTCCAGATTATGAACACCCGATCGGATCTGTCAAAAACGAGCTGACGACTACAGGGGAAGCGGCTGACTGCAGTCCCTGAGCCCAGCTTGTAGCAAGCCAAAAGTGAAAAGCCCTGTCCCATCTAGCAGCAGGGTGGAGAGCGAGACTGACCATTAATTCGGCTATTCTAGAGCCTATTCTAACTCCACTATAAAAGAAGGTCCTACTACTTGTGTGAAATCAGTCGCTTGAGAGCTTCGGGCTAGGTTATGGACGAGAGGCTAGGTACGATTTCCAAGCGATTCAAGGAGAGAGCGATGACAGTGACTTTCTCCTAGCTAAGAAAGATAATCGATCCCCTTTCCCAACGGGAGAGGATGGAAAAGTTCGACCGATAGGGAGAGAAGGCGTTGGTGAGGCGACCGGAAGGCAGTTTAGTTTACTGTTAGAAAGCGAGAGTCGCTGTCTTTAGGGTGCTAGTTCCCTTTCTAACAAGCTGGCCGGAATAGCGGCCCTCGCTTCTAGTCCCACTTGTAGCCTGATCGGGACTTCTTTCTCTCTTGCTTGAATGCCAACCAACTTTTCTGACTCTGGTTAGTAGCTCTATACTTTCACCCGCTTGAAATACCTTATCTTGCTGTAAGTGAATTAAGGTACTTTACTTGTCTCGTTAGAGAAAGGCAGCGAAGTAGAAAGCGAAGCTGGAGCCTTAGCTGCCTTGTCAAAGGAAAGCGAAGGTTGAGCCAAGCTACTTGTTAACTCTGGGTCCCATCCGTCCTGCCAAGAACTCGAACCGCCAACTCCGTTCACTGCCTTCTCTCCAGAACTCCAGTTTGGCTTGATTACTGGAACTCAAAAGCCCTAGCTTCTCTTACCTTCTAGAACTGTAAGGGAATTTCGGAATAATTCTACCACTTCTACTAGGAGTAGCCTTTTTAGTGCTAGCTGAACGTAAAGTAATGGCTTTTGTGCAACGTCGAAAGGGTCCTGATGTATTGGGATCGTTTGGATTGTTACAACCTCTAGCAGATGGTTTTAAATTGATTATAAAAGAACCTATTTCACCAAGTAGTGCAAATTTCTCGGTCGGGAATGAGTACCTATCCCTTACGGGAATCGAACCCGTGTCTTCGACATGAAAAGACGATGTCCTAACCACTGGACGAAAGGGACCAAAAAGCCATTCTTCATATACCGCTCCGTGGGCTCCGAGAATAGAAGTGGTTCGTTTTCTTTCTATACGAAATTAAAGATTTCGTTTGTGTTCATGTTGGCGATTTCAGATGTAAATTCGGCGGTTCGTCCCCCCTTCCTACGGGTTCCCCCACCCCCCTGAATAAGTAAGGCCCCGCTCTTTCTAATAAAAAAAAAAAAAAAGAGGGGCGAAGCGCCCGTTTGAAGTGGCGAAGGCCTATGCTACAGTAAGAAAAAAAGTAGGTTTCGGTTACGAAGTCACTTAGTCGAACTATAAAGAAAGGGAGGCTAAGGTTACGAAGTAGGGTCAACTGGTTAAGGAAAGCTCAGGTTATGAAAAATTTTAGCCGTTAATTAATTAAGTAGTAGTGAGACGTCGGTACGGAGTTGCGTCAGCTGTGGATATAGACTAGGCTAAGGGGCGGACTTCATCTCTTCTATTCTCTTCACTTACACCTTCCACTGTCACTGTGGACCGAGACTACGCAAAGGTAGAACATCATAGAAACTTCGCTGACTTTCTCATAAACCTTGATTTCGCTACGCTCAATAAGAAGCCGGAATAGCTTAAATTGGTTCGTGTTCCGTTTCCAAAGTCAGTCGTCTTTACCCAAGTGTGAACTTCAGACGACTCTCAAGCGGTTCCATTCCTTCTTACTGTACTTCTGGGTCAACCCAACCCGTCCCAGTACCGATGTACAACTAAGTAGATGTCTCACGGGCGAAGGAATAGAGTATGGCTCCACCTTCGAAAAAGTCTTTACTGAGGGCGGTTGCCGCTTTCCTTCCTGCAAACGGAGGTCGCCGTTCGCCCCACACTTCAGAAAGAGTACAACAAGAAGATGAATACAAGAGATAGAACGGCCTGCTGACCCTATCCTTCTTCCATACTCACAGCGAGTCCATTGTGCTTACGAACGAGTGGAGCGTCTTCAATGCGAGTTGTGCGTGGAGTTTCGCCTAAACAGTTAAGTTAAATAGTGGCTTGTTTTCGAGTCCCCCTGCCTTCGGCTCCTAAAGGTACCTTAGTTCTCCATAGGCGTCTGAAGGTGGAGTGGAGTGAAGGCATTCTCTTGGGAGAAGCCCGCCAGCTTACTATAGTAAGAGAAGAGGGCGCTATTTAACAGTGGTAGGGGGGTTCATCCTTACTTAGCATCACGTGCGACTTTGGTCGAGAGCAGCGCCTCAGACTCAACTGGTATGGCAAAGCCCTAGGCTAGGGATTTACTTAGGCGCAATAGCCTGTTTGAATAGAATTGTAAACCGCCCTATCGCTACACCTGGTCTGTTTACTTACTCTTATGCCGCTAACGCGCCCCTTTGTCAAATAGTAAACTTCCGATCGACTTCTGTTGGGTTGGTTGCTTGCTTCCAAAGCCCTAAGCAAGAGGTCCCATACTGTCCTGTCCTGAACGAGAACGCGAACTCGAACAATTGGCTTTACTTTAGCTACATGGACAGTTTTACCGATCTAACGGCCAATAAACTACAGCTGGAATCCTGTTATCCTATTTATTCTCATAATCAAAGACTACTAACCAATCCTAATATGTGAATAGCTTAGGTGCCGTGGACTCTCTTGCTTACCGTAGACTCTCCTTATAAGCCAGCCATGGCTCCAAAATGCAGGTTTGTATTATCATAAGTGATCTGTGAACCTATCCACTTGGCAGCTCTAATAAATTCCATTTTCGGAGTCTTCAAAGCTGCGGGTCAGGATAGACAAGAAGGCACAGATTGAACAAGTGCCTCGAGAGGCCTATACTATAGGTCGGGCAGTCAAGAGCTGCTGTTGTACTTGTTCGCTTGCCCAGGAGTGGTGACCCGGGCAATCACGCCATACCGACCGAAGCGGCTCCATACCCTAGATGATTGGATTGAACCGGAAAAAGACTAAAAGAAAATTCCGGAAAAATCCAGTATATCCTAGGGGAGGTGAGCGAAGGGAGGGAGGCCCTCGTAGGACGATCTGTCTTTTTCAATGAGAATTGATTAGGTGTTCCGGTATTATAATTCCCTATTTATGAAACAAAGGTAAATATAGATAGACTACCTTAGTAGAAAAGTTATTTCATCACTAAGTGATAGAGTACTCCATCTTGAGAATGAGAGACTCAATGAGAAATTAGAAGAGAGGAATAGAGAGATTGCCAAGTTGAAATCACAGATTGAAGTACAGACAGGGGTCACTAACCAAACATTAGTCGAGAAAAAGACTGACATGAAAACAAAGACTGATGAGGAGAAACCAAATACCCTAGGAACGGCAGAAAGGAAGTACTGGTTCAACCAGATACGAGTGACCTTTTCTTCTTTCTTTTGATGCTGATCTCACATCGAGAGCAGCTCCTTCGTGTTCAGGATGATCGGATGAGAGATCTTACTCCGACTCCGATAAATCGGTCAAGCGGGAGGCTACCCTCAACTTACCTCTCTCTATAAAACCCCCTCCCCAGAGGAGAGCATAAGCTCCAGGATGAGTATGTCCTGGATTACCGGATTCATTCTCGTCCTGATCCACCATGAAAGTTCTGGAAAATCCTACTTGGGGAGAATTTAGAGTTCTGGCAAGCGTGGCAGAGCGTAGCATGTATCCGGCCATCCGAACTACTTACTGAAGGGCAAGCACCAACGAATTACTCACTTCATTCACAGCGCGGGGGAGAGACAGAGAGGGGTCAGTAATAACTCACAGCCGGCGTAAAAAGGTCCTACTTCCTTACTCACTCAAGTCATTGCTTTGACCGAACCATAGGCCGAAAAGAAAACATTTTTTAGATACTTGTTACAGGCCTGACCAAGAGCGCAAAAGAGCTTTATTTAGAATTAGAGTAAGGGCACGCCATTTGCAATGCCTTTTCTTGCTTTCGACAGGACCCCCTTCCGACAGGATAAAAAAGATTACGCCAATGCCAATTGCCTTTTAACGGCAAACGCGGTTATTGCCATCAGAAGACTTTGGTTGGCTAAGGAGAAAGGGTGTTGGCATAGCATTTCTGGACGTGGTGGAAGAGTCCATAGAATGCTATGCCTTGATAGCAAAGACAACTAGCAGAGCCGAGGATCGCTGGGATGCCGTAGCTTTAAGATATAAGGGCTGAGGCAATCGGAAAGGCTTTTTTTTTAGGAAGGAGGCCCCCTCCCTCCTATGTTGTAAAAGGGAAGTGCAGATCTTTCTGCAACACTCTTTCGGCTTGATTACCCCCTAAGATAAGAGGAGGATATACCTCCACACCAATCACGAGTTTTTCTCCATTCCTCTCATAAATCGTCGTAACGCCCTTAATGCTAGGTTTTGAAAAAGACTTTTCATGTCATTCCCATTTAGGTCCGATTCGGATCCCTCCGTTGTTTTCTTTTCCTTCCGCACCTTTTCCTCGAAATGAGAAAGAAGATGGTACACTTGAATTGTATTATTTCTTTTTCCGGTATGTAGCTCCGCGAGCAAGGAGCGCATCATCAGAGCAGGGCGAAAACGAACATAGGATCATGGCCCTTTTCTTCTTTCTTTTGCTGCTGATCTCACATCGAGAGCAGCTCCTTCGTGTTCAGGATGATCGGATGAGAGATCTTACTCCGACTCCGATAAATCGGTCAAGCGGGAGGCTACCCTCGACTTACCTCTCTCTATAAAACCCCCTCCCCAGAGGAGAGCATAAGCTCCAGGATGAGTATGTCCTGGATTACCGGATTCATTCTCGTCCTGATCCACCATGAAATTTGTTTCTAAATAAAAAAATATTCTAGGAGAGGGCTCGTAATGATCTTGAATTACGAGTCGGACCAATCTGCGAATCGAGCGAGCTCCCCTTGCATGCAATGATGTGGTGGTGAACCTCTCATTCTAATTCAGTGCTCTCCGAACCGTGCGGGAAGGTTTCCCATCACACGGCTCATCAACTTGATCTTCCGGGGGAACCGTATGTCCGAACAGGCCTGGAAA
>CAJVGC010000210.1:114714-133142 GCA_910822075.1 Senecio squalidus
AACTCATTGTTCACAGATTCGTCATGTCTCACTCTTCGCGATCGCTTTCACCGTCACACTCCCAGTCTCGCTCCTTACCTAGAGTCGCGTCGCCTTCCGAGGGCCGTACCGCTTCAGAAAGCCAACGACACCAGACCACTGATCCTACGGAGGACACCTCCATGGCTATCCCGAGCAGCATCGGGTCCAGCCCGAGGGTTGTGCTACCGCCCCCTCCTCCGGTACCCGTTGCCGCCACCCTCCACTACCGAGGCCCACGTACCAGGTTGACCGCGCGAAAGCAGGTCATCCTCCCGGGCCGTTTTCCAGATCGGATGGCTGCCCGCCAGGAGGGACCATCCCAGCCTATTCCATCGCATCTACCGTTCGGACACCCACCAGAGGTCCCACGGAACCCTACCATGGACCACTACTCATGGGAAAGACAGTTCGAGCGCGAAGAAATGCAGCGCGCCAGAGACGCTGAGGCCGCGAGGCAGAGGATGCCTCCTACCCTTCAACCTCCCCCACCGGCCGCATTCCTTCACTTGCACCGCGAAGTGCGGGGATTGGCTCAGGAGACCCGGAACCAGGGACACCTCATCAGTGAGGTTACCGACTCCGCAGAACGGTTGTCGGAGCAGGCGTTGCGATTCATCGCATCGACCCGAGCTACGGCCCGTACTGTGCAGCGCCTCATTGGTATGTGCCTGGTGATGGGCACGTTGATCGTGGTTATGGCAGCCAAGATGTTTCTGGACAGGCGCCATTAGTTATTTCTTCATTGTATTGTACTTAGTCTAGTCGTAATTTTCTCTCTGTACACGACATAGACTTTATTAGTCTTCTTTTATGTATTGTGACAATATTTTCTCAGTTCAGTACTTGTACCAACTTTATTATTATTAATGGAATTCCTGTCTTTTGTCTTTGTGCTTGTCACATTTTGTGAATCTTGTGCTTGTTATGATCATTATAATTCTATCTCTTGAATTCTAATCTTGCGTGTACTACTTGATCAGTCATTTTAATCTCGTGCTATAACTATCTATGGTCACTTAAATTATATTCTTATCACATTCCATTCGTGCGTTCTAAACTAAACCGGTTCTTCTGATTGTAGAATCATGGCTCCTCGCACTAATGCTAGCATCATTGCTGAGCAAGTTGTTGAACAGCTGAACGCGGCTATTCCCAACATGATCGCTCAAATCACCGCTGGAATCAACGCCAACGTCAACAATCACCATCAGCAGCAGCAGCAGCAGCAGAACAATCAAAACCAGAACCAGAACCAGCACCAACACCAGAACCCTCCTCCGTGCAACTACAAGAGCTTTATGGCATGCAAGCCTAAAGAATTCCACGGCACAACTGGTGCTGTAGGGTTGGTCCAGTGGTTCGAGAGCATCGAATCGGTCTTACACATCAGCCGATGTGCTGAGGCGAACAAGGTGGAGTACGCGTCCTGCGTATTCCATGGTCGAGCTCTGTCATGGTGGAACACTGTAGTCCAAACCCGAGGACGAGACAATGCCTATGCCCTTCCCTGGAACACCTTCAAGAACTTGCTCATCGAAGAATACTGCCCAAGAGGGGAAATTAAGAAGCTCGAGGCTGAGCTGTGGGACCACAAGATGGTCGGGAATGATATTGAGAAATACACTACCCGGTTCCACGAACTCGCCCGACTGGTTCCAAGGTTGGTAACCCCTGAGGAGAACCGGATCGACCTGTACATCTCTGGTCTAGTTCCGGAAATCCGAGGTATGGTCATGGCAGCCGAGCCTCAGACCCTCCAGAGTGCAATCATCCTGGCCCATCGTCTTACCAGCAACCTCCTCACCGCCCCTGGATCCTCCACAAAGGAGTCAGGTGAGAAGAGAAAGGCTGAGTCCACCCCGAGAAGAAGTGACCGCAACAAGAAGAAGACCCGAAACTATGCCCTGACTGCTTCACCGGCACCTACACCGCCAGCTAAATCTGGGTCTTACACCGGGCCACACCCAAAGTGCAACAAGTGTAACCTCCATCATCTCGGGAACTGCCCCTTATGCCTCAAGTGCAAAAAGACGGGACACTTTGCCAAGTACTGCCCTGAGAGGAAAACTGCTCCAGCCCCGAAACGGTCCTGCTATGAGTGTGGAAGCGACCAGCATCTACGCAATACCTGCCCTAAGCTCAATCGGACTCCACAGAATCAAGGAGGGCAAGGTAGGGGTCGCGCTTTCGGACTAACGGCTGAGGAAGCACGTCAGGACCCCAACGCAGTTACTGGTACGTTTTCCCTCAACAATCATTCTGCTTACGTATTATTCGACTCAGGAGCCGAAAGAAGTTTCATTTCCTTAGAATTTAGACCCCTCATAGAATTAGAATATGAAGTTCTTAAGGATAGTTTTACCGTTGAATATGCTAACGGCCAAGAATTCGAAGCTAAGGACATAATCCTAGGATGTTCACTATGCCTATCTGACCAAACCTTCCCCATTGATCTAATTCCTATCGAGCTTTCAAGTTTTGACATTATTGTTGGGATGGACTGGCTATCTCGCTTTCGAGCGGAAATCATTGGTTTCGATAAGCTTATTCGTATCCCTCTTTCGGAAAAAGAGACTCTCGTCGTTCAGGGAGACAAGCCTGGACGACAACTCCGCATCGTATCTTCCATCAAAATGCGCAAGTACCTCCAGAGGGACTATGACGCATTCCTTGCCCATGTCGTCGAGCGTAAACCTTCTGAGATTCGACTCCAAGATATTCCCGTGGTCAAGGATCATCCCGAAGTCTTTCCCGAGGATTTTCCAGGGCTGCCACCTAACCGACAAGTGGAATTCCGAATAGACCTCATTCCTGGCGCAGCACCGGTTGCCAAGACACCGTACCGTCTGGCACCACCCGAAATGCTAGAACTGTCGAAACAGTTGCAGGAACTCCTAGACCATGGTCTTATTCGTCCAAGTTCGTCCCCCTGGGGAGCCCCTATCCTCTTTGTCAAAAAGAAAGACGGATCCTTCCGCATGTGCATAGACTATCGAGAGCTGAACAAGCTGACCGTCAAGAACCGATACCCTCTTCCGAGGATAGATGACCTCTTTGACCAGTTGCAGGGTGCAACTTACTTCTCCAAGATCGACCTCCGTTCAGGTTATCACCAGGTTCGTGTCAGTGAGTCCGACATTCCGAAAACCGCTTTTCGCACCCGATACGGCCATTACGAATTCCTTGTCATGCCTTTTGGTCTGACCAACGCACCGGCAGTGTTCATGGATTTGATGAACAGAGTGTGTAGGCCATACCTAGACAAATTCGTGATCGTATTCATAGACGACATTCTCATCTACTCGAGGAACAAGGAAGATCACGCGAAGCACCTTAAGCTCATTCTGGAACTCCTCCGAGAACAGAAGTTGTACGCCAAATTCTCGAAGTGTGAATTCTGGCTCCGAGAGGTACATTTCCTTGGTCACGTGGTCAACCAAGAAGGGATTCATGTGGATCCGGCCAAAATCGAAGCGATTGAGAAATGGCAAGCTCCGACAACCCCAACGGAAATCCGTCAGTTCCTAGGATTGGCAGGTTATTACCGAAGATTCATTGAGAATTTCTCAAAAATCGCAAAACCCCTCACCGAGCTCACCCAGAAAGATAAGGACTTTATCTGGGGAAAAGATCAGGAGGATTCTTTCCAAAAACTCAAGTACCAATTATGTCACGCACCGATACTATCTCTGCCAGAGGGCACAGACGACTTTGTAGTGTTTTGCGATGCCTCCCACCAAGGACTTGGGTGCGTCCTAATGCAGAAGGACAAGGTCATCGCTTACGCTTCCAGACAACTAAAGATCCACGAGCAAAATTACACCACGTACGACTTAGAGTTGGGAGCAGTCGTGTTTGCTTTGAAGATTTGGAGACACTACCTGTACGGTACTAAGTGTACGGTCTTCACCGACCATAAGAGCCTTTAACACATTTTAGATCAGAAAATGCTCAACATGAGACAACGTAGATGGATAGAATTGCTAAGCGACTACGATTGCGAGATCAAATACCACCCGGGTAAGGCAAACGTGGTAGCAGATGCCCTGAGTAGGAAGGAAAGGGTAAAGCCATCTCGAGTTCGAGCATTGGGTATGCAAGTTCAGACGAGCCTTCGCACGAAGATTGCAAACGTACAGCAAGAGGCGTTAAAGCCCGAGAACATTAAGGTCGAGACGCTTCATAATCACGAGAAAGAATTCGAACGCAAGTCGGACGGAATCTACTACTTCAAAGGTCGAGCATGGATTCCAAGATCTGAGGATCTTCGCAAACTCATTTTGGACGAGGGCCACCGATCTAGATATTCCATCCATCCGGGATCCGACAAGTTGTACAAGGACCTCCGAGAGTACTACTGGTGGCCGGGCATGAAGAAAGATATCGCCTTGTATGTAGCCAAGTGCCTCACTTGCTCCAAGGTCAAGGCGGAATATCAAAAGCCTTCAGGATTACTTCAATAACCAGAAATCCCCATGTGGAAATGGGAGCAGATTTCCATGGACTTTGTCACCAAGTTGCCCCGTACGACTAAGGGTAACGACACGATTTGGGTAATCGTAGACCGTCTGACCAAATCCGCTCATTTCTTGCCAATTCGAGAAAATCATTCGATGGAGAAGCTCGCTCAAGTATACATCAACGAGATCGTCTCTCGTCATGGAACACCACTCTCCATCATCTCCGATAGGGACAGTCGATTCACCTCCCGTTTCTGGAACGTTCTACAGAAATCCTTAGGTACTCAATTAGACCTCAGCACGGCGTATCACCCTCAGACTGACGGCCAGAGTGAAAGGACGATCCAAACACTTGAGGACATGCTGAGAGCATGTGTAGTAGACTTCGGAGGAAGTTGGGACACTCACCTCCCCTTGGTCGAGTTCTCCTATAACAACAGCTACCATGCCAGCATCAAGTGCGCGCCATTCGAGGCTCTCTATGGGCGTAAGTGCCGGTCACCGCTCTGCTGGCTAGAGGCTGGCGACCGACAACTTACAAGACTCGATATCGTCCAGGCGACCATCGACAAGATCACCACTATTCGCGAACGATTGAAGACGTCCCGTACCCGACATAAGAGCTACGCTGACAACCGGAGGAAGCCCCTCGAGTTCCAAGTTGGCGACCGAGTACTCCTCAAAGTATCGCCCTGGAAAGGGGTAGTCCGCTTCGGAAAGCGCGGTAAACTGAGTCCAAGGTACACCGGTCCATTTGAAGTCATTGAGCGTATTGGTCCCGTTGCTTATCGTCTTCAACTCCCTCAGGCTCTCGCGAATGTTCATAACGTGTTCCATGTCTCACACTTGAAAAAGTGTCTGTCTGATGAGACCATTGTCATTCCTCTTGACGAGGTCAAAATCGACAGCAAGCTAAACTTCATCGAGGAACCGCTCGAAGTTGTAGACCGCGAGGTCAAACAACTCAGGCCGAGCCGTATTCCGATAATCAAGGTTCGGTGGAATTCTCGACGTGGTCACGAATTCACATGGGAGCGTGAAGACCAATTCCGTCAGAAGTATCCACATCTATTCGAGAACTCTTCTTCCTGATAGGACGCACTAAATTTCGGGACGAAATTTCTTTCAACCCGGGGAGAATGTGACAACCGTCAAAATTCAGGTACTTGTTCAATTGTTAAATCGGTTCGAAACGTTAGTTACTCTTTTATCGCGTTCGCTTTATCCTAGTTCGTAACTTTTGGGTCTATACTTTGTCGGAACTAGTGTCGGAATAACTTCCGGAATCAAATTATAAGTCCTAATACCAAGAAAACACCTATTGAACTTTCCTAAGTTCATAACAAACCATACCTAAGAACTTTTAATTAACGAAAAGGTCCAACGAGGCAATAACGTAAAAACGAAAAATCTGATTTAGGCTGAAAATCACCTGGTGCGCAGCACCTAGTGATGAGGTGCGCAGCACCTCACGCCAGAATTCAAAAATAATTACAATTTTAGTCCCTGCCTCGTTTTTACACATCCACCACCCAAACCAACCAATCAAAATCGATGCTAGGACTGCCATTACTGATTTCTCAGTCTCCCAAGGTTGAATTTACTACACTCCATCTAATTTTCTTTTCATTTTTCATTTGGCAAATTGAAAACACACACACATACCCTCTTTTCTCTCTCAATTTTCTCTCAAGAAATCCACCATTTCAGTGATTTCCAGAAACATTTCACCATAAAAATCCATCATTTGTCCATACAAATCGTTCCTTTCATCAAGAGAAGCAAGGGGGTGTCGTTTTTATCAAAAAGGACTAGTCTTTTAAGGATTTTTGTGTCACACCCCGCTAAAGCGGAAACACGGGGCGTGAGAGCTGGAATATCATTACACGGTCATGAGCAAATATAAACGATTCAAGTCATTTCAATTAAAAATTTAAAAGGTTAAAGATACAACATTTCAAAAAGTAACCAAGTAGTTCACGAATTAACTTAAAGTACAAATACAAGTTTTAAACAAAAATTCCCAAAATGTGAAGGTCTTTCCCATTAAGCGCCTCACGTGACCATAATGACCCTCCTTGCCATGCATTCCCAAAGCTTACATTAATTTCCTGAAACATAAGATAAAGTGTCAACTACGATACGTAGTGAGTGAGTTACAGTTTAGAGTTTGATAGAATTTAAAAAAATAGTAAGTTACCAGAAAAGAAAGTTACCAAAAATAGAGAGTTTCCAAAAATGGGAATAGATGGTAAAAAGTTTATAAGCGAGCGAGTAAAGTGAATAAATAATAATTTAATAAACTCGCATAGTAATGATAGCGAAAACCAGGCGCTAAAAATAATGTTTAAGCGGATTCAGTCGCTAAAGTAATGTGTTAAGCGAATTCAGTCGCTAAAATAAAGTTTAAGCGGATTCAGTCGCTAAAATAATGTGTTAAGCGGATTCAGTCGCTAAAATAATGTGTTAAGCGGATTCAGTCGCTAAAATAAAGTTTAAGCGGATTCAGTCGCTAAAATAATGTGTTAAGCGGATTCAGTCGCTAAAATAATGTGTTAAGCGGATTCAGTCGCTAAAAATCAAGTATATGCGTATGGGATATGTGTTATAACTTAACTAAAGGTACCTTGTATTTCAATCACTTGGCATAATATAAGTAGTAAGTATACACTAAACCGATTGTATGGTCGAGATGGCAGCCGAAAAACATTTAAGTAAGTAATTCAATGAGAGAGGTAGTAATATGTACTTGGGACGCTAACCCTGAGTAAGGAGTGACCCCTCCTAAGTATCGATACCCATATGACTAACGGCTAATGCTAATAGTGTATAAGAGAGAGAGATCTAAAAACGGGCATTCAAGTAAGTATATTTAAAACATTCAAGAGATCTTACGGCTTATACATCCATCAAGTATTGGTTACCTACAAGCATCCTAGTTTAGTTATCCCGCTAAGGCATTAACACAAATACGCATGATAGTTTGTAAGATTCAAGTTAAAATGCTTCAAAGATTCCAAGTTTAGAACGAGATTCAATAAATAGTTGAATTAAAGAGATAACAATAGTATGAATAGAGAGAGAATGTTTTACGCATAAGCGATTAAGTAGACGTTTCAATGTCAAAGTTTTGATAAACCAAAGTTTAAGTATCGCAAGTTGTTTATAAGTTACAAAACATGATCTTATGCTTCCCCCAAATAATGTTGAAAGTATTAAAAGTAAAACATAGTGGGGATGTAACTCACGGTTTGCGAAGAGAATGGAACTCGGAGTCGGTCGGAAATGTGCCGGGAATCACGGAATGCCTAAGAATTACCAATATATTTCAAAAGTTAACTTCTTATTAAGTGTTGTATGTGTAGAAGATATTGTATAACTTTTGTTTGTGAATAAAAGGTTGAGTCCAATATTGTTCCGAAAATTTTGGTCCGAAGCGATTAACGTTGTGTTTAGTTTGAAAGTTTATTGTTTTTGATTATTACATCTTAAGTGCTTTTGCTTACTGAAGTGGCTTTATAATTTCTAGGGAAATTTGGGCAGCGCTTCCGCGCCCAAATTTCATGTCCAAAAATTACACCGCCACTTCCGTTCACAAATCACCTAAAACACAATAATACAGATAATATAGTCCAAAATAGTCCAAAGTAATTCACCAATGTTGTAAATATTATTTAACTCAGTCCACAGTAACTAGGGTAAAAGTCCAGAATGCAACGTAAACTTGGAACGAGTGAAAACGACGATTTTCGGGTGAACAGCAGCTCGGTGCTGCGCACCTGGTCACAGGTGCGGCGCACCTAGCTGCTGTTCGTTTCCCATTATGTGTTTTTCTTGCTAAAAACGTTTTGTGACTTAAGGGTTTCGACATGCAACCAGTAGGTACTTTATAAAACAGTGTTTTTCACAGATCCTCAACAACTTTTAACCACAAAATCATAGATCTAAGTGTTATTTAGATAAAAATCGTTTTTGTACTCAAATGACATAAATCTTTACAAATACTCGTTTTCGTTGCTTAGATTGAACATGCAATTAGTTATTATCTTCCAAAACTTCATTTTAACAGTTTCTAAAATATTTTTATTCACAGATTCGTGGATCTAAAGGGCTTTTCGATTAAAACGTTTTTGACCATAAAAAGTCAAAGATTTGTATAAAAACTCATTTTTAACCGTTAGATCTTACATGCAATTGATTATTTATGTATAAAAAGTGAAAAGAGAGTAATCTACCGAAGGAATAGCCTGGATGTTGAGTTTTGGTCGGATTTGATCTTCAAAAACTTTTGCAACCGTGGTCCTTTTTGATAGAAACAACACTCTTGGCTTAACTTGATGAAAGGGACGATTTGTATGGATTGGAAATGATTCTTAGTGGTGTAAACCTTCTGGAAATGAAGAACACTTGAGGGTTTTTAGAGAGGGAATTGTATGTGTGTGTTTTGTGTTTTGTAAAATGATTTAGTAAAAATGAATAGGAAATGAAATGAAAAATGAAAAGTGATAGATTACTGACCTTGGGACTGTAAGGGGGGCAGTAAAGGCTCGATTTCTATTGGTCCAATAGGGTGGTGGTGGTGTAAAACGAGAAAAGGACTAAAGCTGTAAATATTTTGAAAATCTGGAGGGAGGTGCGGCGCACCATGGTGCTTGGTGCGGCGCACCGGGCCATTTTTGGTCATTCCGAAATTTTCGTTTTTGCGTTATTGCTTCGTTGGACCTTTTTGTTAATTGAGAGTTCTTAAGTATGATTTGTTATGAACTTAGGAAAGTTCATAAAGTGATTTTATTGGTATTAGGACTTATAATTTGATTCCGGAGATTATTCCGACACTTGATTCGATAAAATACGGATAAAGTAATTACGAGATTAGAGCAATATGAACACAAAAGAGTAACAAAAGATTCGAACCGAAGGAGTAACTGAAGGATTTCCCGAACTTGGGACGATTGTCACACGAGTGAACATAATGAAGGAATAACTAGAGAATTTCGTCGATAGAATAACCGAACGAGTTCCTGATTTTTAGACGGTTGTCACATTTTGGAGCATAAATCCGACCAAAAACTCATCATCCGAGCTTTTCCTTCGGTAGATTCCTTTATTTTTACTATTCTTATACAAATATTCAATTGCATGTAAGATCTAACGGTTGAAAATGTATTTTTACATAAATCTATGACTTTTTATGGTCAAAAACGTTTTTAACATAAATAACCTTTAGATCAACGGATTTGTAACCAAATATGCTTTATAAACTGTTAAAAAGACGTTTTAATAAGTTTTAACCGGTTGCATGTCGAAATCCTTGAGTCACGAAACGTTTTTAGCAAGAAAAAAACAAAACGGGAAGAAGACAGCAGCTAGGTGCGCAGCACCGAGCTGCTGTTCTCCCAAAAATCGTCGTTTTGTCCGTTTAAAAATTATATATACGTTCTGGACTTGTTCTAACCTTATTGTGGGACTGAGACAAATAAAAATAAGTATAATGGTGACTTATATTGGACTATTTGAACTATAATGAGCTATAATATAAATGATATTGTGTTTTAGGTGATTTGTGAGCGGAAGTGATGGTACAATTTTTGGGCATGAAATTTGGGCGCGGAAGCGCTGCCCAAATTTCCTTAGAAATTGTAAATCACTTCAGCGAGCAAAATCCCTTAAAATATAATAATCAAAAACGTTAAATCGGACTTTTGGACAAAAACGTGACAATTACCTTTTCGGACTATTTTTGACTATACTTAACCTTGACACTTAAAGTTTAATAAAGTTTTATCTATGTTATTATATAAGAACATAATAATATAACAACTCATTAAACTACCTTGGTATTATAGGCAATCCGTGATTCCCGGCTTACATATTCCGACCGAGTTTCCAAGTTCTCGTTCTCTTCGCAATCCGTGAGTTACAACCCCTTGTTTTATATATTTTACATAAATTTTGGGGGAAACATAAGATTAATTGCATTTTAAAGACTTTATGAAACAAATTGCAATATATCGAACTTTGACTTTTGACTTATTAAACTTTGACTTTTGACTTATTAAACTTTGACTTCTGAACTTATAAATTAATTGACTTTTGGATCGTACGTAAACTTATTTTGACTTATTTTGGACGTACTTGGACTTATTTGAACGACTATTTGAACTCTTATACGTAAATTATTTGACTTTACTTAGACTTATTGGTCGCTCTCTTTTGACTAAACTGATTATTGATGCTTGTATACGTACCAACCCTTGATGGAACTATAACACGATCTTAAGTGATGGACGTACGACTCTCTCGCTTTTAAAAATGAAATTACTTAGTGCCCGACTACTTTAGACTTAGACTTTCACACTATTAACTACTTAGCCGTATAGTAATTATGGGTATCGATACTTAGGAAAGAACCGTTCCTTGCTTAGATGGCAGTCTAAGTACATATTACTAAGTTCTGAATAACTTTCCGTTTGAGAGGCGGGAAGTTGGGGCCGTTCACGGTTGGATAATCGGATTAGTGTGAACACTTAAGTTATAGATGCCAAGAGGTTGATACAAGAGAATCTAATTAGTTACTTACGCATAAATTTATAACTTTTTAGCGATTGATATACGCTTCTACTGTTTGACTAAATTTAACTATATTTGGTCTTTACAAACTTAGGGCACCAGTCCGCCCATTACTTGGACTTTAAAGTATATATAAACTAAGCGACTTTTCTCCGCTAATCTCCTTCTTGGAAATTTCTACTTTTATATACTTTACTTACATTTTTTTTGGTCGACTATTTAAACTGTAACTCACTCACTACTTTCGTAGTTGACACTTTATCTTATGTTTCAGGAAATTAGTGTAAGCATGATGTGCATGGCATGGACGGGTCGAGGCGGTCACGTGAGAACCTCTTTGGGAAAAGACTTGGCCATTTGTTTTGGGAATTTTTAATGAAACTTTTTAATTGTATCAGTGTACTAAATTATCGTGTCTTGGTAGTTTGAATGGATTGTAAACACTTTTACTTTTAATTAATGACTTAATTACCGTTATGTTTTACATGACCTGTGTAAAGATTTTCCAGCTCTTCACATTCCGTGTTTCCGCTTTAGCGGGGTGTGACAATCCTATTGGTTAATAATTTTGAAAAACTATTTTCATATATATATACATTAAGATGATTTAATTTTGATGCTTCTAAAATAATTTAAAGAATGTTATAACTAATTAGTTCCAACTAGTTGGTCACTAATTTGTATATTATTTCATTATATAGTATATTAATATATATCAATATTAATATTAATAATATGAGAAATTGGATGTAGCTAAATTTGTTTATATTAAATCAAAACAGTGTATAACTCTACGTTGAACATGTCTCACATATATTAAGTGAACGGTAAATGAAAAAATGTTTTTAAGGGCCTATTTACGGGACGGCTTAAATCTGTAAATGGATATGTGTTTTTCTTTATTTATTTTTTTTTTTTTTTTTTTTTTTTTTTTTTTTTTTTTTAAGGTTTGGTTTTAGGATACTTATTATTATGTTGTGGTTTTATAAAAAGGTTATGCGCTTTTATTTGTTTTGGATGTTTTTTTTTTCTTTTTCTCTTTCTTTTTATGTTATGTTTTTTTTCTTCTATAAAGTTTTTTTTTTCTTTTGTTTTTTTAATATTGTGTTTCGGATTATTTGACACATTAAATCTAAAAATATATATTTTATTGATAAGTTAAATTTTAGATTAGTGTATGTTACTTTAAGAGATAAAAACATGGAGTACATGTTCGGAGATATGGAGCGTGTGGGGGAACAAATGGCCGACTTGGTGATTTTTTAGATCATAGTGAGTTTCATGTATGTATTTTTATCGGATTCTGGTTAGAGCATAATAAATGTCCCAAAGACACCCTATTGCAATTTTTTTTAACATATATTATGAAATAACCAAATTTCCGTTATGTGCAAGGGATGTGACGTTAAGTAAATGACGTGAAACCAAACATCCCCTTGGTCAAAAAACTATACACCTATAAAATATACATTTTCTGAGTGAAAGTAAAAATGGGGGTATACCATAAGATAATACGTTGTCTTTTCTTCCAAATGCTAGACCACTAAATAATCAATTTCTTTGACCGAATACAAGGTTGACCGACTTCATTTGCCGGTCTCCTCGCTTTGCAAGAACATTAGATAAGACGTAAGCATTATCATAACAATTTCCCAAGTTTACCCGATTACAAACCAAGAATTTATTCAACTGACTAATTTATAAGTTGTTAAACATAGAGTAATAGAGAAAAATTTATTCAAAAACATGATTTGCAACATTTATAAAAATACAATAACCTATTAGTGTATTGATATGTTACAACTATTATATTAGAAGTAAAATTATTCCAATTCTAGTTTTAAATACGTAATGAATTTAAAAAATTATAATATAGGTTTAGAAAATAATTTATATTAGAAATAATCTAAAACATGTTACTTCTTGATCTTAAAAATGAATAGCTATAAACACAATATTATGATAAATAATGTTTTTAACAAATTTTTATGTAGTTGTTTTCTTGAAGATAGGACAAAAACTAAACAACCAATTACTATCAGAAAGAATTGAATAGTTTAAAGCATACAAAGAGTTAATTACATAAATTGTCTCTATGGTTTATCTCAAATTACGGATTTCATCCTTAAGTTTAAAATGTTGCCTAAATCGTCCAGCTTTGGACACTAATTACGCTTTTTGTGACAACCGTCCAATTCAGGTGCATTTTATACTCTATGTCTCTTTTGATCTATCGTAGTCATTAACTGTTCAATAACCGGAAACGCGACAGTGTCGGAATCATAACCGGAATCAACTTATATAAGTCCTAATACCAAGAAAACTCCTAATGAACTTTCCTAGTTCATAAGGTAACATACTTTAAAACTTTAGTTAACGAAAAGGTCCAACGAAACAATTATACAAAAACAGCCAAAATACAAAATCTGTTACAGAAATGGTCCTGGACGACGCACACATGCCTTGTGCGCCATCCTGAAGGACTGTTTTTGTAATAAATTTGAAAAATTTGCATGTCTCGATTTCCCAACTCCACCCACCAATCAATCTCGTTTTAGGCACTCATTTACTGCCAAGATGACAGTCCCAACCCACCCTATTATCATTTTCCTTATTCCCTTTTCATTTTACCATTTTTCCTAAACAAAACACACATAAACAAACTCTCTTAAATCCTCTCAAAGAGTTCTTCATTTCCAGTGATTTTCAGCAAATAAAACACCATTTTTAACCATACAAAACGTTTGAAACATCAAGAGGAGCAAGAGAAACCAAAATATTTCGGTAAAGGACCATTTTCGTAAAGGTTTTTGAAGCTTGAATCCGGCCAAATCATCATCCAAGCTAATCTCTTCGGTAGAAATCACTCCCTTTTCATTTTATACTGATTTTATTACTTGCATGTAAGATCTAATAGTTTAAAATAAGTTTTTACAAAGATGTATGACTTTTTATGGTCAAAAACGTTTTTAATCGAAATAAACTTTGAATCCACGAATTTGCGACTAAAAAATACTTTAGAAACTGTTAAAATGATGTTTTAATAAGTTTAAACCTATTGCATGTCGAGATCTATGGCTAAGATAAACGTTTTGCAAGAAAAACCAAGAAAAACGAGGTTGTGCGCCGTCCCAGGAGCCAGGACGACGCATCGGGACACAAAACTGTGTTCTGTGCGCCGTCCCAACCTTCACAACGGCGCACAGGCCGGCCAGAATTTTCGAAAACACTTTTTTGAGTATATTGACCCGCTGACTTTTTGACACATGACATTTGGGACTGAGTTTGGCAAAAGTATAACATTTGAGACATGTATAGACTATTGGGACATAAAATAAACTAGATTAAATGTGTTATTGTGTTATAGGTGATTTGTGAGCGGAAGTGGATTTTACATTTTTTGATATGAAATTTGGGGGGGGAAGCGCTGCCCAAATTTCCTTAGAAAAATGTAAACCACTTCAGTAAGCAAAAGCACTTGTAACGTAATAATAATAAACGTTAAATCGGACTTTTGGACAAAAACGTAACGATTACCATTCGGTCTATTTTGGGCAATACTTAACCTTGAAACTTAAAGTTTAATTAAATTTTTATCTATTTTATTATATAAAGAACATAATAAGATAATAACAAATTAAACTATCTTTGTAATAATAGGCGATCCGTGATTCCCGGCTTCTATTTCCGACCGACTTTCGCGTTCTTACTCTTCGCAATCCGTGAGTTACAACCCCTTTTACTTAATGTGTATTTTTGCATGATTTTGGGGGAAACATAAGACTTATTTGTACTTTGAAACTATTATGAATTTTGGAACGTTTGAACTATTTTGGACAAACTCTTTGAAACTCTTATGCGTAAACACTTTTGCTCTACTGGCTTACTTGAACTTACCGGCTTGCCCCCTTTTCGGCTAAACTAATTATTGATGCTTGTATGCGAGACCGACCCTTGATGGAACTATAACATGACTCTTAAGTGACGACTATCTTTTTTTTTTTGAAACAAAACTACTTAGTGCCCGGCTGCTTTTTAGACTTTACACACTATTAACTTCATAGCCGTTTAGTAATAATGGTTATAGATACTTAGGAAAGAACCGTTCCTTGCTCAGATGGCAGTCTAAGTACATATTACTAAGAACTTGACGACTCCCCGTAGGATAGGCGGGGTAAGGGGCCTCACGGTTGAACAATCGGTTTAGTGTGAACACTTAAGTTATAGAATGCCAAGAGGTTGATACAAGAATCTAATTAGTTACTTATACGCATAAATTTACGAACTTTTAGCGATTTATTCCGCAACACTTTTAGCGATTGTTTCCGCAACTATGAATTTTACGAATTGTGACTTTACTTGGTCTATACGAACTTTAGGGCACTGATACGCCCATCACTTATAACTTTAAAAGTATATAAAATTTTAAGCGACTTTTCTCCGCTAACCTCCTTTTTGGAAACCTTTACTTTTATATCCTTAACCAAAAATTTTGCCGAGCAACCTAAACTGTAACTCACTCTCTACTTTCGTAGTTGACACTTTATCTTATGTTTCAGGAAATTTGGTGTAAGCATGAGATGCATGGCATGGACGGGTCAAGGCGGTCGCGTGAGAACTGATTTGGGAAAAGACTTGTCCATTTTATTTTGGGAATTTTAATTTGAAACTTTATCTATGTATTTCGTACTAAATGCTATGACTTGGTTATCTCTTTTGAAGTTGTAAACACTTTTAAAAATATTTATTAATGAATTGAATGCCGTTATGTTTCTTATAACCCGTGTAATGATGTTTCAGCTCTTCATATCTCGCGTTTCCGCTTTAGCGGGGTGTGACACTTTTCATCCCTAATTTCTAACGGACATCCATTTTAGGGACAAAATATGTAAATAGTTGAGGTGCAGCAGGGAGCTCGGGAACTCTTGACTGATTCCTTCAACCCAGGAACCACTTTTTTAGGTAGCCAAAACATGTATTTTATCATTAAAACGTCCATAAATATTCATAATGTTTAATCAAACATGATCAAATTTAAATATGTAAATACAAATTAATAAGCAACAATGGTTTTGGTTTTAAGAATAGTTAGCTAGTTGCCTAGTTCACAATCTGAAGATTATTTTTGGTTCCACAATGAAATCATAAACAATTCGTATGAGACCTTTACGGTAATAATGTTAAATAAAACATCTAACAATATACATCACGACAGGAATAAATCCACATAAATAATATCCAATATCACAAGTGAAATGAAATAAGAAAAAATATAAAATTGATATCATGAATTTGAAATCCATATCTACACACTAACAAGAAAGGGGACGGTACCCCGGCAAAATTTTATTAAAACTTAAAAATAAAAATACAATTCAAGCAATGGTTATACCCATTGAACTTGTACCAAAATATTGCATTCCCAAAACACACTTTGGAAACAAAACTAAAAAAGAAGTAAAACGTCTATTTAATGTTTTAATACAATACCAAAAAGACAACAAAAAAACCAAACCAATCCGCTTTAACCTGCAAAATAGAAACACTAGCACAAATAAGATAATAGCATCATCAAATCATTAAAACAATAAGGATATCTTCACTTGATCTTCTACACTCCTTGAGCTGCTCCTTTATCTTTCATTATTTGACACTAAATAGAACCCCATTTTTAACCATATCAACCACAATATCATAATCAAAATACCAGTTGACTATTAATAGTCAACTGTATCTGCACAAAAACCTTTGTTTTCTAAACCTTTTAAACATTGCAAGATAAATCCAGCAAGACATTTTATCAACATAAATCATTCCAAATAGTACCGACTTCCAGCAAACTGATGAACATGCAAACAAACCGAAAAAAGAATAAACAAAGAAAACTATAGTTAAAATCGACTTTCGAGAGGTCAATCGGCTCTCCCACGGTTTACTTTCGAGAGATAAACCAACACTCCATTGATCTCAAATACCTATGCAATCATAAAAATAATATTACAGCCTAACAATCTATAGATACTAATCCTATACACCGCTTATGTCGCCCATAAACGATGCTCTTATACCAATTAATACGAACCAAACTGATACATAATCAAACATACAGAAAATAGTAAAAACAACACAAACACTAAATTAATCGACTTTTGAGAGGTCGATCAGCTCTAACACGGTTACTTTCGAGAGGTAAACCAACTCTGCAATTATATCAAATCACTACTCACATTAATTATAATAAGATTACAACCTTGACAATCTATAAATACTAATCCTATACACCTACTCGGTTTAGTGCTCACTTATAAATAATGAAAACAAAACAATAGATTAATCGACTTTCAAGAGGTCGATCAGCTCTTCCAGGTTTACTTTCGAGAGGTAAACCAACCCTCCAAAAATATCAAATAACCACTCACATTAATCATACTAAGATTACAACCCTAATAATCTATAAATACTAATCCTATACACTGCTTCCGTTGCCCAGAAACGATGCTCACTAACACATGATGTAAACAAACAGAAAACAGAATAAACAAAGAAAACAATAGATTAATCGACTTTCGAGAGATCGATCAGCTCTCCCACGGTTTACTTTCGAGAGGTAAACCAACTCTCCAATACTATCAGATCACTACTCACATTAACCATACTAAGATTACAACCCTAATAGAAAACACAATAAAGAAAGAAAACAATAGATCAATCGACTTTTGAGAGGTCGATCAGCTCTCACACGGTTACTTTCGAGAGGTAAACCAACTCTCCAATTATATCAAATCACTACTCACATTAATTACAATAAGATTACAACCCTAATAGAAAACACAATAACAAAGAAACAAAAGATTAATCGACTTTCGAGAGGTCGATCGGCTCTCCCACTGTTTACTTTAAGAGGTAAACCAACTCTCCAATGATATTAAATCACTACTAGCATTAACCATAACAAGATTACAACCCTAATAATCTATAAATACACTGCTTTGGTTGCCCAGAAACAATGCTCACTTATAGATAATGAAAACAAACAGAAAAACAATATATTAATCGACTTTTGAAGTCGATCGGGTCTCCAACGGTTTACTTTCGGATCTCAAATCACTAATCACATCGATCATAACGAGATTACATCCCTAATAATCTACATATACGAATCCTGTAGCTTGGACTAGGTTACCAACCTATTATAATAAACGAAATAAATAAGAAGAAAGATATGCGTACCTTAATTTTCATTAGATTATCATTAGATTACCTGCAAGTCCATGAGATGCATTTTGAATGGAAATCAAGAAAACCTGTGACACAAAACCAGTAAAAAAAAAATCAAACTATTATGGAATATTGATAGTTCAAAGAATGACCTGATTG
>CAJVGC010000210.1:133242-150742 GCA_910822075.1 Senecio squalidus
ACGTCCAGTCGCTTCTCGTGGATTTTCATAACCCTGCTGTGCAAAAATGGGATATGCATTTGAAATGGATGTACGAGTTATGATATATATCATGAGCGATAAGGAAATAGATCGAGTAATCTGTTCCTTTATCCAAGAAAAAGTATTTCTAGTTTGCATGGTCCAAGCATTGATCCCAAAAATTTCTACAATAAATTGGGGTAGGTCACTAATGGAGTTTCCTATCCACGATTCTGTTATTTACTGGAATAATTTGACTGGATTAATAGAAATTAATTTCTTTTTTTATAGAAATATAGGAGGAATCCGCGGGATGGCTAGAAATATAAAGTGATTTTCAACGCTTTGCTTATATACAACTGCAAAGTAAGAAACATTCTAATTGGATTAGGTAGATAATTTTTCAGTCATTCATTGAATGATAAATCACTACAAGTGACGGAGATACGCGATTTAAATAACGGAAAATCCAATATTTGAAAATTGTATCTACAATGACTGGAAAAGTGGAAACAAGGCCAGATATAATTTGATCATTATGAACAAATCCAAAATCCTTGTAGACAAAGCCAATCAGCAGTTCCCAACCATGCGGCGAATGAAATCCGATACACAAATCAGTTAATAAAAGAAGAGAAAAAGCTTTTATTGTGTCACTTAAGTTATATAGGAATTCCTGAGCCCAAGAGTTAAGAATAAAAAGTTCTTTATTACCCAAAATAGAATAACCACTTAGAATAATGAAACAGATTATATTTGTCGAGAAGTGCAAAATCGTATGAATACGACCCTCGTTGTGTATCTTGATTAATTGGATTGTTTCTTTGTGCGCTAGCCTATTACGTTTTTCAGCAGCAAGCTACGGTCTAACGCTTGCCTCCGGTGGCTAACCTAGGTTGGGGCGAAAACTCCAAAACTAGGTTTCCAAACCTTTCTCTAATAATCAGGTAAGCTTTCAAGCCCCTTGACTTTCTATTAGATTAGTTTAGTCAAGGGCGCTGTGCCTTCAGTCACATCCAGTCTCAGTTCTGCTTCCAACTACCGATGGGGGAGAGCTTGGACGTATAGCAAGATTGAATAAGAGATATGGCATACGGGAATAGTATATGAAATCACAAAGGCTGGAAAGAGACTGGAGATGAGCGTGGTTAATACTTAATAAAGCACCTTAGCAATTACTAGTAATGCCCCTATCGACCCGAGGGAGATTAAAAGTTGTGTAAACGTATTTCATTCTTGATTTGATAAGTCAGTAATTCTCGGTAATTCCCTAACGAGAACGATAGATAGCCGATGCAAAAGTAGCCCTTGACGCGAGGGAACGCCAGACAGACTGACCTCTGCTAACTACGTTTTATATAGACTGGAAGCTAGATAGAGACTAAGGTATAGTGCCGCTACCAGAGAAGGCTCTTTCGTGCTAGGCGTCCAGACCCACTACGCCCGAGCCGCCTCCCCTTAGCCTTAGTTGGAAGCTAAGCCAAAGCTAAGCTTGTAGGCTTGTAGAGAAAGCTATTGTGCAGGTATACCAACAATCCATGTTCATGAACAGTCTCCTTCGAACATCTGATTCACCTTAGGTCGGACACTTCATAGAGCGGTTACTCTTTGTGTACGTTATGGAGTCTCCACTCCATGTTGAAAGCTCTTTCAAATAGCATGAGCGTTGAAAGTCTTCAATTAGACTAGAGCGTTAGATTCTTTTTTTTTTTTACTTCTTTCAAAGGGGAATGAATGGAATGAAGAAAAGAAGAGAGGAGGAAAGTGGTTCACTGGAGTTTGTCTCTTGAAAATGGTTATTATCTTGAAGGTATTTTTATCTATTTTATTTCATGGTATTAAAGCCAACAAACAAGAGAATTAGGGTGTTAAAAAAAGAACCCGAAACCTGCTTGTTTAGAGAATAAAATTGTTCCTGTCTGCTTTTTATTTTTTATTTATTTTATGACCGATAGAAATGGAAACTTTTTTATTAGATGCCCTATACCCACCCTCTTTGGTAGATCCTAACACGAATTATGTACACTACACAATGAGGATCACAATCATTGATACAGTTTGGATACCAAGCCAATATATTTACAAAAAAGCCTTCGATGTAGTGATGAAATTGTGATACATAATCAATCCTATTTGTTTTGTTCATTACTAAAGAATCCTATAAAATATTTCTATTTATCCTTTGAATTACTCATATATATATCCTATGAATTTCATTTCGCACCGGAAACTATTCTAGGAGAAGTTCGAATCCGTTCCGTTCGGATATTGATCGGTCTTGGTTTGACATGGTTTACGCGTTTAGTTATCTTACCAGTCCTGGATTAGCTTGTACCGGAGGGCAGTGGCCAGCGAACCTTTGCTCCGCCAGAAAGAAAGAATCTTATGGGAGGGGCGGATAGATTAGATCTGCTTACCATCGGGTAGAGATAGACTAAAAAACTAGATTGGACAAAGCAGCTGCCCTGTCACTAGATAGATAAAAAGCATAGGATCAAAGCCTTGTTCTTCTTTCAAAGAAGGTTCTACTTTTTCCGGGGAAAACAGCACATTATGGTCATGACCAGCTAAAGATCACCGCCATCTCACGAATTGGGTATTACCGGCCGATGGCGAATAAGTCCTCACAACAAAGGTTAGGTGCTTGAGATCAGAACTGGTTACAGCAGCGCTCTTGCCGCGAGACTCTTTCGCATAGAATGAATTCAGTAAGGAAAAGTGAAGCCCCCCATGGTCAATTGAAGAATACTTCTATAAGAATTAAGGAATATTTAGCTCCAAAGGGTAGTCTACTGAGCTAGTCTTTCAGATTAGGCAGGGAACATGAGGGACAGTTCCTCACTACCGAAATTCCCTTACAGTTCTAGAAGGTAAGAGAAGCTAGGGCTTTTGAGTTCCAGTAATCAAGCCAAACTGGAGTTCTGGAGAGAAGGCAGTGAACGGAGTTGGCGGTTCGAGTTCTTGGCAGGACGGATGGGACCCAGAGTTAACAAGTAGCTTGGCTCAACCTTCGCTTTCCTTTGACAAGGCAGCTAAGGCTCCAGCTTCGCTTTCTACTTCGCTGCCTTTCTCTAACGAGACAAGTAAAGTACCTTAATTCACTTACAGCAAGATAAGGTATTTCAAGCGGGTCAAAGTATAGAGCTACTAACCAGAGTCAGAAAAGTTGGATAGTATGCCTATAAGGAAGAAGCAATCGATCTTGTCGGTCTCGGAACATGGTATTGAATCCGTTCCGGCTTGAGGGCTAGGATAGCCGCATTATCTATTATTCGCGAAGTTTGGCAGGCCGCATTGATCGAATAGATGACTAAGGCTAAGAACTGATATAGATAGCCATATTGGCCTCTCGCACAGCCAGACTTTGAGTTTGCTGCTCCTCCTCCACTACTTTGAATACCTAAAACTTATTCAAGAACAGCTGCTCACTCGGTCGTTGGGGAATGGGTAAGCGATAGGAATAGTTTCGACCGACCTTGGAAGACAGCTTGATGAGAGCCAGGTGGGAATCGGTACACTTAGAGTCCGGCGGTATGCGAGGAGCAAGACAGTATGCAATCAACAAACACGAACGAGCAAGCTCAAAAGGTCCCTAGAAGCGATTGGAATCAAGGTATGAAGTTATCTTTATCTCAAGCTACAGCGCGTAAACGTATTTCATTCTTGATTTGATTCTTACTGAACTCAATCAATAGGGGATTGAAGACGCTTAGTGTGAAATGCTATATAGTTTAGTTTGTTTGCTTGTTCTTGTATGAATTACTTGAGAGATAGGGATTTGGAATGAAAGTCCCAAGGACCAAGGAAGGACTGAGTACCAATAGCCTTTGCGCTCAGTGCCGACTCCATGGCGTGGGATCAAAGAAGGCCCCAAGACCGTGTCTACAGAAACTCTTCTCCGTCGGTACTGGGGAGGTCAAGACTGTGGTCCGGCGGAAAAACAGAAGTCGTCCGTATCAAGTGATACGTGAATTGCTCAGTAGTGCTTCGCCACTACCGTAGCTGGCGGAAATAGCTTAATTGGTAGAGCATAGCCTTGCCAAGGCTGAGGTTGAGGGTTCAAGTCCCTCCTTCCGCTCCCGGCTTCGTCGTTTAGTGGTAACGAGTGTGCGCCCCTTTAGAGATAGGGGTGAGCAGCAAGCAGCCCCTTGTATAGGGTTCCAAACCTATCTTCCTAATAAGAAGAAAGGGGCAAAAAGCAGAAGAAGAGACCTTTTCCCCTTGGGGAATGAAAAAGATCATATTTATAAAAATGAAATAAGACGTGTTCACTCTGTAAGAGCCCTTGGTCTTAGTCTTAAAGAGAAGCGCTAGCACCCCTATAGAGTAAGGATGTCTTCTGGATAGCTGCGAAGCCTTCAATGTTGATATGGAGACTTTGCTTCCCGTTCGCTGAACAACCCACCTGTTGCAACACTGAACTATGCTTTAAAGGACGAACTCCACCTATTTTGAGCTATTGAATTAGGCGATCCGAAAATCCATTTCTTTCTCACTCCCCTCTATCAGAAAAGGAGGCTTGACTCTGAAATCCGAACCGAACGATAGCGGCTTAAAGCTAAGAGCAGCGTCGCTGCTTGATCGGCGGGGAGGCGGTCTGACTGATGTGGTAGTTTGCCTGAAAACAAATAATATGACAAGACCGGTCCTCTTCAGTTCCAGTTCCTAGCTCTGCCCATTTTCCTCAGTACAGGTTGTAGAGTGTTCTGTGCAATCCTTTCCACTCAGGCAGTAAGGCAAGTTACAGCTTAAGAAATCTTTCTCTTTCAATCGTGACCCTGGCAACCGTGGAAGCCTTGGAGCGGGGGATGACCCTCTTTATGAATTAGAAGGCCCTCTTTATGCTCTCAAAGACCGGCTTTTACAGAACTGAGATTCCATAGGCCGAAACGAAGCCCTTTAAAGGTAGAATTAGGAGTCGAAGCCATGCATTTAGCCCGATTGCTATTCGCCCTTTTTAGCACTAGACTGACATTCTCATTTCGCTTGTTCAGTTCAACGAAAGCCGGTACTAATCAAGCACAGTTTAGCCCTATGATTGAATTGCGATAGTTGGATTCCCTCTTCCTATAGCTATGACTGGCAACCCCTATAAGTCAGTTTTTACTCCCTCTTTTAAGGTCGAGCCTATATAAAAGTAAATATGGTCTAGCTAGTTATCACTTCTCCCCCTATAGTTATAGCAGTACTGGGGAATTCCTCTATCTTCTTTGAATGAGGAGAGAGAGTACTCATTCCTCTCCCTCTGGTCGAGTGGCTTCGCTCCTATAAGCTAGTTCTCACTTCCGAGCTCTAACTCCTTACTTTCTTTCCCACCGTAGAACTCCAATCGAAAGGGGAATCTCCCCTTGGTCCGCTTTCTCTATCTGGGGTTCATTCTGTTCGTACACATCTGATCCTTCTTTCTCAACCTTCAACTTCTTCCGATCCTCTTTAAGCAGGAAGTGCGATCTGAAGGCCTGGGTTAAGCAAATAGATTTCTTCAATGGTAGATTCCACTCCATTCGCTTGTACTGCGCTCTACTGGCTCTAAGACCCAACATTATAGGAGTAACCTACACTCGCTCGCTCCCTTTCATCCGATAGAGAGTTTGAATTCAGTGATTTAGGAGCATAAATGTACTATCGGGAGAGGGCAAAAGCAAGCCTATATTCTGGATTGGATACTGCGCGAATTGGTCAACCGGAATATGGAATAGGAAACTCTCTCCTTTCATAGCTCTCGGGCCTATTCTATTCATTACAGGAGAAAGTAACTATCCTCAGTTGCCTTGTCTCTGCATTTAGCCCCCCCTTTTCAGCCGGTAGATTCTTTCGATTCTTCAATGAAAGCCTTCATGAAAGCTGCAACAGGATAAAGGATATCCTCTCTTCTCGCTCTGTCTGCTTAATGCTTTCTATTGAATCGATTGGTGCCATTTCTTCTCTTGGAGGCATGCGTATTGCACACTTGTTATATTTGTTTATATAGTGTTAGTTCTATAACGAATTTCAAGCGCCTATGAATTAGTTCCAAGAAAGCGGCCGTTCACGTCAGGAATCAAGGTTGTTGATGTAGTTGCTATTCTTTCTTTTTTTCGTCTCGATTGGGTTGGTGTTCAGTGTACCGCTCCGTGGGTACAAGATCGAAAAGAATGCATTGGATGGATGCCCGGGCATTGAGAACGAAGGACGCTTTCAGAGGCGAAAGACCATGGGGAGATACCGTCTGTGATCCATGGATCTCCGATCGGGAAACCGTATCCAAGCTCCGTGGCTAGTCTGCGCTCTTTGGACTTTTCAAACTTAGCGAACTGAAACATCTGAGTAGCTAAAGGAAGGGAAATCAACCGAGACCCCGTTAGTAGCGGCGAGCGAGAGCAGATTGGGGCTTTGAAGAAAAACAAAGACGAAGCTTCGTTCCTCAGCAAAGTGTTCATTTCTTTTTCGCCAGGTTTCATTCTCTTTCTTTTTTGATTGGATGATGGAAAAACCAGCAAGCTACGGCTTGAAAGCTTACCTACTGACCCCTCTCTGTCTCTCCCCCGCGCTGTGAATGAAGTGAGTAATTCGTTGGTGCTTGCCCTTCAGTAAGTAGTTCGGATGGCCGGATACATGCTACGCTCTGCCACGCTTGCCTGACCGCGAGAAGCCTTAGGGTAAAATAATCTTTAACAGCAATTTGAGAGCATCTTTGGAATTTAAAGAAGGGGCTAACCTGACTTTCACTTTCATAAAAAGAGAAAACTGGACTTGCACTTTAAGAAATGGAATTGCGATGAGCCAGAAGTTAGAATATCGCCTAACCACCTGTCTCCGTCTCCCGTAGTTCCCCCCAGAAACATCCGTTTGCCTACTTCTACTCTGGCCGGGGGTAACAGTCTTTTTGAGAACCAAGTGGAAGACCTTCAGAAAACCCCTCTAACTCGGGGAAAGGAATTAAAGCCCATAAAATGAGTCAAGTCTATGATAGGTACTAATAGTCTTTATGGCGCTCTTACCCCTTATGCAAAACACCAATGACTTCGGTCTTCTGAAAGGGGCTTAGGGCATATCATCAAAGAAAGAATCCCGAGGAAGGGGGTGAAGCTGAGGTTAGAAAAGGTTTCTCCCGCTGTTGCTAGTTCTTCCGTTGTTGGTAGTTCCTCAGGTCGGGTTGTTTATTTTTCAGAGCTTTTTCAATTCTTTCAGAACCTTTCGTATGCGCCTATTGGAAGATTTGGGCTACCTCCTCTCTTTCCGATCTCATTCAGATAATAAGCCAGTCCGGTTTATTAGATAGTGAGTGGGTAAGAGAGGTGCTTGGTCTGTCTCCGAATGTGGGCCTAGAAGCATTAGCCGAGTCTCTGAATATTCCCGAGGGTTCTCAGGATAAAGACAAATTAAACTGTCTCAATTCCGCGGCAATCGCACCAAAAAATCGACTTCCTTTTTGATTTCCTTCTTGATCAATGACAACTGAAGCATTGTAATCATATCCTAAAAGGCCCTATTCTATAAAGCACAGGTATTTACTAGGATTGCTACGTGGGGTAAGCTAGCGAAGTTCTTTCTTTCACGGTGCCTATCTCGATTCTTAAACAACCTCTACCGTCCGGTCGAGTCAGCTTCGCTCCTTTATTCGTACATCTCTTTCTCGAATGGAAATTTCCCAATAGTCAAGGTAGGACGAAGAATAACATTAGTGGGTATAAGGAGAAGCAGTAGGAGAAGGAGTGTAATCAATATTGAATGAAGTTTATGTAGACTGAAAGCTTAGTAAACTAGCCCAATAGGCTATTCATGTAACTAGTTAAAGAAGAGAAGAGCTAGCACGAATCGTCCCCCCACTTCAAGCGCACCTCTGTATCGACTGAATCACTCTAAGGGTCTAATCGGTGGAACCGGTGAACCACGCGAACTGGTTAGATGCGTGGGGCAGAGGGCTCGTAGTACCCCCTTTTCTTGATCCAGCCTTTTCTTAGCTTCGGTAGTGAATCACCTACTAAAAAAAGGGGCTGGCCCGCACGCCTTATTTGAGACTACTAAGGCAGGCGGTGGACTCTTTTATTAGGGAAGGGAAGAAGGGGCCTAAGCACGGCAGATGCCGTACACTTGAGTGGAAAAGGAAAGCGAGACCTTACCTCTTTTTCCAGGCCTGTTCGGACATACGGTTCCCCCGGAAGATCAAGTTGATGAGCCGTGTGATGGGAAACCTTCCCGCACGGTTCGGAGAGCACTGAATTAGAATGAGAGGTTCACCACCACATCATTGCATGCAAGGGGAGCTCGCTCGATTCGCAGATTGGTCCGACTCGTAATTCACTTCTGACCCCAAAGACCAACTGCAAAAGAATAACCTAATTCTCTTAGTCAAGGTAGGGGTTCAGATCTCATCATGTTGCATCATTTCACCAACCCTACTCACCTTCCTCCTTCTGCTCTTGCTTGCCACTCCATTAATTATTATCAAGCGTAATTCGACGGAAGCTATTCGAAAACTATTGAACTCGCTCCGAAGTTTATGATTTGGATTTTGTGTGCCACTGATTACGGTTTACGATTGGATTGCTATCTTATAAAATGAATGCTATAGCCATTGAGGCTAGAAAAATCCATTATAAAAGGAAGGGAAGATTACAATTTTTTTATAAAGAGGTACCCTTCATCAAGAAAGCTTGCATAAGAGATCCTTCTTACTGCTCTATCTAGAAAGGGTCTATTGTAAGATAGGCTCTTCAATCTTATGCTTGGTGAGCAAAAGATTGCTCGTATCATGGAACTTTCTCCATATACGAATATCCGGAGGGAGGCGTACGACTTCCTTGAGGGTAAGGTGGAGCCGGCCGGTGGGCTCTTTGCAACATTCCTTTCAGCGGGATATCATGGATGGGAGTCTGAATTTATTTATTCAGGATATAAAGAAAAGCGGTAGAAATTCACAAATCTACCGTGAATTCTACTCCCACTTTACCGATGAGGGATTCCGCCTCAAGTTCGTTTTCCGCCCCCAATGAGATGGGGAATTTATAACTCCCTATTTAGACTTTTGGGCCCTTCATCTTTCTGAATCGAGACCCGGCCCGGCTCGCGTCGTTCCAACAACCGGCGGGGAGCACCTCAGTATACGATCGCGTACAGTAATTGGGAGTCCTATTACACCTAAGGCCAACTGGCTGATGCTCTTTGTGCTAATTTACCGTACTATGAGTGAGCTTGCTCGTTCGTGTTTGTTGATTGCATACTGTCTTGCTCCTCGCATACCGCCGGACTCTAAGTGTACCGATTCCCACCTGGCTCTCATCAAGCTGTCTTCCAAGGTCGGTCGAAACTATTCCTATCGCTTACCCATTCCCCAACGACCGAGTGAGCAGCTGTTCTTGAATAAGTTTTAGGTATTCAAAGTAGTGGAGGAGGAGCAGCAAACTCAAAGTCTGGCTGTGCGAGAGGCCAATATGGCTATCTATATCAGTTCTTAGCCTTAGTCATCTATTCGATCAATGCGGCCTGCCAAACTTCGCGAATAATAGATAATGCGGCTATCCTAGCCCTCAAGCCGGAACGGATTCAATACCATGTTCCGGGAAAACGGAAAAGTGGATGCCCAGATATTGAGGAGTTCTTCCTTCAGATAGAAGCTTGTAATCCATGCTATCTTGGAGTTTTCTTAACTAAAAGAAAAGACATCAGATATTAAGCGATAAATCCCGGGAAAATGAAAAATGAAAATCCTAGGAATCGAATCAGGGGTAGGAGATTCCACCCGTAACCTATCGGGAGAGCTACCCTCATTCTATCTCGTGGAAAGTCTTTCACTCGTGGACTTTTTTGCAGCTTTTGTTGTTGCCGGAACTATGTGGTATGGTTCGGCGACTACCCCCATCGAATTATTTGGTCCTACTCGTTATCAATGGGATCAAGGGTATTTGAAATATATAGAAGAGTTAGTGCTGGGTTAGCGGAAAATCAAAGTTTATCAGAAGCTTGGTCTAAAATTCCTGAAAAATTAGCCTTTTATGATTACATCGGAAATAATCCGGCAAAAGGGGGATTATTCAGGGAGGGCTCAATGGATAGAGGGGATGGAATAGCGGTTGGATGGTTAGGCCATCCAATCTTTAGAGGTAAAGAAGGACATGAACTTTTTGTACGTCGTATGCCTACCTTTTTTGAAACATTTCCGGTCGTTTTGGTAGATGGAGACGGGATTGTTAGAACCGATGTTCCTTTTCGAAGGGCAGAATCTAAATATAGTGTCGAACAAGTAGGTGTAACTGTTGAGTTCTATGGTGGTGAACTCAATGGAGTCAGTTATAGTGATCCTGTTACTGTCAAAAAATATGCTAGACGCGCCCAATTGGGGGAAATTTTTGAATTAGATCGTGCTACTTTGAAATCTGACGGTGTTTTTCGTAGCAGTCCAAGGGGTTGGTTTACTTTTGGACATGCTTCATTTGCTTTGACCTTCTTCTTCGGACACATTTGGCATGGTGCTCGAACCTTGTTTAGAGATGTTTTTGCTGGTATTGACCCGGATTTGGATTCTCAAGTAGAATTTGGAGCATTCCAAGGCTAGAGCTCATCACTGAAGAATGGTGGCTTTACTTTTTGGAATTAGAGAATAACTTCTTCGCGTGAGCGGCGTACGTACAAGGCTGTTCGGACTCCCCCCCTCTTGTATCAGGTGCGTTGCCATCGTCTCTTTCCCCTTTGTCAGGTTACGCGGCATGGATTCTTGGGTCATCTCAATGGGTTCAGAAACCACACGTTTCTCTGGATCATCATAGCGTACTTCCACATATCCACTCAGAGGAAGGTCTTTTCGTAATGGATGACCCTCGAAACCATAATCTGTTGATATACGGCGTAGTATATCCCATGAAGCGATGATCGGTCTACCCCATTAAGCGTAATCCCGCTAGCCAATGAAAGGACTACTCTTCTTGGACTGTGAGCGACGACACCAGATCAGAGCTAAGTGAGAGACGATAAATGCGATTAAACTGCTGTATAACTGCTCGAGTTATAAGTCTTGCCTAAGTCCTAGACTTGAATGAAGCAGCCTGGCCGAAAGTCGTATTTGCTTTTGCTTTTCTTCTCTTGTTCTCTTTTCTTAGTTAGGCCCAAGAAAGTACAAGATATAGCTTGACTAATATACTAAGATGATAGCTAGAGACTAGAGATGAGAGTGCAGGATCTAGATTTGTAACAAATATTCGACTTTGCTTATGCAAATTGTTGCTCGGTAGTTCCGTAGCAAGTTTTTTCGGACGTTTTCTAGGATCAGAAGGAACCGCTATAATGACCACTACGTGCGTTTCATTCTCTTCGATCTTATCCTTGATTGCTTTTTATGAAAACCCCAGGAATTTAGTTCTTATTCTTATGGGGAAGAGTGAACACTATGACTGGTGGGGCCCCCTCCTTATTTGAGTTCGCACCTGAGAATCGTATCATCAAAAAGACATTGACTGGACTTGAGAGCATTCTCATTGAGTAGGTATGATCGCCAATAACTTGACTTTGATTTCACTCTGACTTGCCCAAATCTATGAATTGCGTCATATAAGGATCAAGATAGATTACTTTTGTCATATTGATCATCAGTAAAAGGGGCGGGTTAGGCGAGGAAATAGGAAACTTCATCCTTTACAAAGACTTTAAAGTTTAGGGCAGTCCAAACTATGCTTTAAGACCATGTCATAGGGACGGTCTTTCAAATGAGAGCCGGTAACTCAGATTCGATAGAAAGACACTGACTCTAAACTTCAATGAATCAACCGAAGGTTGCTGGTTATAGCCCTGCTGTGACTGTCTTACTTGCCATCTATCCGCTCTGGTTCTTATCAAACTATTCCTTACTACAGGTTTTATGCAATTGTATCAGTCTATTTTGTCTTAAGAAGCCCTAACTACGGACTAATGGGCAAAGGAGTAAGGAGAAGGACAGGGGGCGCTAGGTCAGAAAAGCGAGAACTCTAAATTCTCCCCAAGTAGGATTTGAACCTACGACCAGTCAGTTAACAGCCGACCGCTCTACCACTGAGCTACTGAGGAACAACGGACTTAAGGAAGCCGACTCTCTTTCTTTGGACCAACCTATGACCGAACAAAAAGGAGTTCGTCACCCTCACATACACCGGGAAAAAGGTTACGATAGCAAGCCCCTCCCCGGCCGGAGAGCCTCCAGGACAAGGAGGCGGCGATCAACCATCCACTCTCGAGATTCGTATTGATCAATTGATCTTCGCGTCCTGCCAGTTCACTAAGTAGACTCACTCTACCCAGGGGCAACAAAGGCTGAAACTCTTCCTGCCAAAAACAAGGGACCCACTTCTCATCCTAGGAGTTAGCAGGTATGAAATAGTCCCATCTCCGTCTCTCCGAGTTTCTACTACTAAGTAGCACTTCTGCTATTCAATCATAGAATCGATTCCTGAAAAAAGCCCTATATTATTACTAAAGCGCTATCTATAGGCATTCTTGCTCGTTAGCGCTTTAGTTTGATTGCAGCTAGCGCGCCCCTTTTCTTTCCACTTTCTCTTAGTCAAGCTTTGAAGCCCCTACTGGGATGGCGCGGAAAGTCTTTCGCTCTCTCTTATTCAGTTCGAATCCTCAGTTATTTGATAAAGCTAAATTCGAGAATAGAATAAAGAATCGAATCATAGAGTTCAGATCTCTACCGAAAGGGAGAGGAGAACAAATCAAGATCAGCTGACTTACAGGAAAGAAGCGAAACTCGACTGCTTGGACAGAGTGGGATAGATCTATTGCCAGAGGTGGAGACGGATAGGTAGCTAGACTTCCAAGTTGCGGCATGAAGTAGCGAAGACTGTTCAGTTAGATTTTTCATATGCTGGAGTGAGTTCTTGAGAAAGAACAGAACTAGACTTCAAAGGAGAAGTCGGAAGAAGATCAACCGAGAGTCCCCGGCTTTCATATGCTCTTTATAAAGTAGTTTGAGGTCCTTAAGAAAGGTAGACCGTCGGGGTAAGGAAAGGGTCGATGTCCATTTATAGCCTAAGAAAAGAATCTCGCCCCGCGAGTACGCCGGACCTACTATACTCAAAAAAGGCTGTTTGTTTGAACAAACTCGGCGACCGTATAACAAATTGTTGCTTATAGCTGCAGACTTTATGAACCTGTACACCAGCTTACGTGAAAAAGATTCCATATTCTATGCCAATAGACTCGTGACATCCATGTACTGAGTCGTCAAATGAGCCACGTTAAGAAAGCCCAAGTTATACGCATTGGCCCACAGGGTGCCCCACCCAATAGGGCCCGAATGAAAGACCCAAGCCTACATGAACCATCACAAAGAAAGTCCTCAAAATGGTCCTGTTTCGATGAAACCTCGATGAAAGCCCGCAGAAGGGCCAAAGCACAACAAGCCTACCCATCATCAAAGCAAGCCCCAATTCAAGAACTCCCTTTATATGAAGTTCTTCCGTACGTCCTTGATGCTTCATTCATCTCCGATCCCTTCTCAACTCAAACTTGTTTTTAGGCATGCAATAAATAGACTAGAACTCCTATTGCATGCATCGATACCAGACCAGACAAACTAAAGCTAGCCCACTACACTTTAGCATAGTGAAAGTCTCTCTTAATTACGCATTAGCTTGAAGTGAAACTTCCGTCTATGTAAGAAAAGTCTAAACCTCCCTTACTTTGTGGGCGCACTGACCAAAGACCTACTCCTGCTTAGCGCACGAGACTCACTTTAGCCTTGCTTATTTCACCTTCGGGTACTAGAAGCATATAGTCTATTAGCTCTCTATAGATTCACTCTTTTTCTTAAAAGAAAGATAGAAGGGCAGCTACAGACTCCGTTCCTTATCGCTTCGTTTGCTATCCTACCCTACTTCGCTAGCTAGACTATCGCAAGTCATTTATACCAAAAGACCTGGCCATCGCCAACCAAGAGGGGGATGAACCTACTTCCAGAGAGACTACCGCCTTGAACTCCGTCCCCTGAACTTGACTGCTTATGCAACTACAGTGCTATAAAAAAGAAAAATGGCAGGAGACCACATACCAAGAAAGAAAAAGCTAGGGATGAGCTACTTACTAGCTTAGACCTTTGCGTTTCAATATCAACGATTAGAAGAGGTACGAAGTGAGCCACAAACCATATTTCTGACTTAGGAAAGGGAATTAGTAATAGGTTCTACAGAGAGTCGATGAGCAGCTCCAGACTTCGTTAATGGCTATCTGCCCCCGGGAAAGCAAACTGGTTGTAGTTCGGGGTTCAAGCCGAGACTGCTATCTCTGAGTGAGTTCTGTGGGGGCTACTCGTTCCCGAAGGGGAGAGCCTCTTATATATAATACCACGAAAGCAAAGGAAAGAGTGAGACCCCTGGCTTACCAATACGTAAAATAGTAGAGGCTTTGGCGATGCTTTCCTCTGTAAACCATGAAAGTCAGCAAGTCGTAGTCGCTTCATAAGTTGACAAGATTCTTTATGTGTGCCAATGGAGTCCACGTAATTGGCTCCTTCTTCACAATGTCTTGCTTGTTGGTGGCACTCAAGCTTCTGGGACCGTTACCCCAACGTCTGCTTTGAAAGCCAGTGAGACTTCTCAAGCACCTCAGATCAAGAGCACGGGGATCAAGCCACTGACTTGCTAGCTTCTCAAGTAAAGGGCCTCTAGGGTATACGATTTCTCACACGAAAGCTGGTACGCTAAACGTAGAAAGTTAGGATTGGTAATACCGGTAAAGGGAGTCGAGCCCATCTGAACTCGTTGGCTCCGCGCTCTATTCGGTCGGAACCCGGTTCGTCGAGAACCTTCTCTCATAGATTCCCTTCACCAAGTCATCGCCAGCAATCCGCTCTTATCCCTTGGTGTCAAAGGGCGAGTTCCTACTTTATTTGACAGGGGCGGAGAATACCACTCTATCAATAACAAGAAAAAAGTAGTAAGAGACTAGACAGACCCAGCTATTTTATACTAGAGAGCTCCTCCTTTACAAAGCTAAGGCTGAACTGACTGAGATCACTGACCGGTAGCAGCTAACTCAATGGCAAGCTATCATCCCCTCTAATAGCACTCTCTGTATATACAGTACTTAGAAGCATTAAGGGTAGGCCTGTCAATAGACTCTCTTTCTCTCAGCAGAAGCACTGGAGACTTGACTCAATCACATACTAAAGCTTGGCAGTGTCTCTTCTATAGAGCTGGGTATTAGGTTAGGCAGGCTTGGGGAGGTGATCTGAATCGCTATCGATACGATGCGGGGCTTATTTGCTGACCGTAACGAGCCCCCTAAAAAGAGCGGGGAGACCTTTGACCTGGGCTGGGGAGGTATTGGGGTCGCTTTGCGTTAGAACTTTAGTTCGTAACAAGGCTCGAAGACCTCCGGCTGGATTTGAAATGGATCAGGTAGGGCATCCATTTACGGCGTGGGTGGGATTAGCAGTTTGATCTATTTCCTTCAATGGTAGGAAATCCGCATCCGCGGGGGTATATGGGGGGAAGCCAGTCTGCAGTAACTCTACTTGCTCATTTGGATCACTAAGGAAAATCTTTACTCACACATACCGCAGTGTATTCTTGTCAACTCACATAGTCGCACCTACCAGCACAACAAGACGACTACCCCCTGCACGCCACTAAACGGCGCTATTTAACGCTTTGGTTCGCCCAATACAAGAACTACAGCCCAAGCTTAAGGCTAAAGCCGTGGACTACGCCCCCGTGAGAGCCCTCTATTTGACTAACGTACTCCTTTTCCCCCCATACCTTCACTGGGAATGATTGACCTTCGGATTCAAATAATAGCGCATCGCATAATGTAAGTACTCCTTCCCATTTCTTCTTTTATGATTTTATCTACTTGAAATGCTTACAGCTAAGTGCGGAGAAGATACCCAGGGGACCAAACGAAACGGCACTGAAAGGTCTTCAATTAAAGCTTCGCCAGTACTGAAAGACGACTAAAGATTTATAAAGCAGACTTAAGGATAATACCCCACCTTACCAGATTTGTAAAAAAAGGAAAGGCTCGAAAGACCTACTTGACAAGTTTCCTTATGGGTGAGTTCGTAGGTGGTTTAAGTCGAGTGTAGCGAAGGGAATGGAATGAACTGCAGGAGGCTGAAAAGCCGTAGTGCGCTAGCGCTAGCGAGTTAGCGCAACAACTTGATAAGGGAGGATCACCTGAGCGAACTGACCGAAGGGACTTGACTTATCCGAACCGAACGATAGCGGCTTAAAGCTAAGAGCAGCGTCGCTGCTTGATCGGCGGGTTTGAAGACAAAGAACCAAATGCATTTCGACCCCGTCGTAGTTCTCAATCATTTCGTGGAACCGGGCGTGGTTGAACCATCTACCATGGGGGGAGCTAATGCACAGGGAAGAAGCTTAGATAAGAGAATACGTTTCGCTTTTTTTGTCGAAAGCTCGACCAGCGAGAAAAAGTTTTTGGCCGAAGACAAAAAGTTGACCCACTTCATTCGCTGGTCGAATCATCCTCGCTTCGAGGGAACAACAAAAACCACCATCTCGCTCTTTCCTTTCTTCGGTGCTACCTTTTTCTTTCCAAGGGACGGGGTTGGCGTGTATAATAACCTTTTTTTTTAGTATGCCCGGGAACAACTCCTACGAAAATTAAGGAAAAAATGTTGGAACCTCATGGCTAAGGATAAGGTAATGGAATTGATAGAGAAATTCATAGACCTAGGTGGGATAGGAGAATTGATAAAGGGAATAGAGATGATGATAGAGATCATACTGAGAAACAGAAGAATTCCGTACGGGTACAACTTTTAACCCACCGGTACAAACTAAGAAATTACTGACTTATCATAGTTGATCTTTGAAGGTCTAATTATTGGGTATCTAATATGACTGCTATCTTTAGTATGGGAATAGGACTCCATTCTGGTCAACGCCCAGTGTCTGGGTTTGGTCCAGGTGAAGGTATCCCGAATACGGTCGTCAGCTCATCCCTAGTTATAGATAGAGCACTCGGTCTGTCTCTTTGACTGTGCTGCTTCGAATGATCGGGTTTCAACAGCTTCCCTAGCTGTGCTGATCTATCTGGCAGTTCACTACGCACCGAATGATTCTTTGTTATTTCCTCTCTCTCTCTCCTCTCGGTCTTCCTGAAAAGAGTTCTCGGGACAGTCAGAACAAGATGATGATTTTCGGTTTCATCAGACGGGATCAAAGATTTCGAAATTCGCCGATCATAGGTAAGCGGGTCAAGCAAGGGTTGGTCGAGCTGACTTTCGTTTCCTCTATCCAACGGGAGGAAAAGAAGCTGTACATATCGCGTGGTTCACCGGTTCCACCGATTAGACCCTTAGAGTGATTCAGTCGATACAGAGGTGCGCTTGAAGTGGGGGGTGTGCTGTCCCTATTGGGCTGGGCCCTTCCCCATAAGGCCCCACCGTCGGGGCATAAGCGCCCTCTTGCTACCCATATGCGAGGCGCCGTCTTAGCCTTCCCTGACCAGGATCGCTCCCACACCTATAGCGTTCGTGATCGGCCTCCTCAACTGTGTATCGAAGTCATGTATAGCAATAGGCTCA